>OX122895.1:14255000-14434246 GCA_944738655.2 Andrena hattorfiana
GCACGTCGTAGCCGGACAAGTTGTGGAACACCACGAGTATCGTACCCGAACGTTGATAGCGCAAGTTGCACGACCTGTGCGCCGCGCCCCTGTACTCGCCCGTCGAGTGACAATGATCGCGCACTTTCCTATCGTTCTCGCCTCGGTCGAAGGGTTCTCCGCACACGTGGCACGCGGTCGCCGCGTGAAAACTCCGCCACTGGTGTCGCGTTAACGGCTTCATCGGTTCTTTGTTGCACAACCTCGAGTACGCGACGTTCGCGAATTCGCGCAATTCCCGCACAGGAGCGACACAGAGCCTGGTCGTAGGAACAATGTACATAGTACCCGACGCTGTGGGCTCTGTGCCGTTGATACGCGTACGTGCGCCGACGATCCATCGATGACTGCTCGATGTTCTCCAGCACGCACTCAAAGTTCGCGTAAACGATGAACGGTACGCGTTCCTTGCGTTCGTAGTGTTCGAAACGTAAAATTTTCTCCTCTTCGAACGGCAATTGCACCGCGCACTCGTTCAAGCGCCAACAATCCACGGTGTGCCGCTGCAATCGCTCCACCGATGAGAAAACGTTGAGGCACCTAAAACGTAAACGAAACAAAAACAATGTCAATGCTTTTTTCGTCCGTAACGTATCGCTCGACATTTTTGTGATTATTCTTATTTGCTTACCTATCACAAACGAACACTCTGCCATGATGGTTGCTGAGTTGTCGGGAAATCAAGCGGGAAAGACTGCGAATGCACGCGAAATTGTACCGCTGCGAATCCTTTGGATCCTGGACCAGCAGCACGTTCGCGTGTCTCCCTTCCCGCTTGTTGCTGGATACGCGTAGAGGGACGCAACCGTCCTCGTTGAACCACAGGTACACGTTCACGGACACGTCGTTGATCGCCTCGAAGTTCAACACCTGGTCCACGGACATGGGAAGTGTCACACCGTCCGTACGGAGCACCGTCGAGTAGTGCGGATACGACGCAATCCTCTCCCCGTGAGCAGTAGCCGGCCACAGACTGGCGACGACCGACCACTAGAAGCACGTGTTGTCGTTGCACCGAACGTTCACCACAGCTCTTTTCTCCATAACCGCTCGCCGAAGCGGCACGTCGCACCCGGCGCGCAATGGATTGTGTCTGTTTACGTTGATCAGGAGATTCTGCACTCTCCTTAAAGTCCATCCACTCTCGCGCTCCTGAAACTCCTCCATCGCGATCAACGTCGGAGCCACCACTTGCGTCGCGTACCACTCGCGAACATTCGACGCCATAAAGAGTACTTGGTTACGCGTCGCGAAATTCTTTACGTCCGTCTCGTCCCGCAACGCGAATTCCGCGTTTAGCACGGTGTTCACCGATACACTGCGATGCTCCGTAATGGCGTTCGTAACGCGCGAAATCACCGTTCGACGGGCATTCTCAAAGAACTTGCGTGGATCGAGGGCTCCCGCGTTTATCACCGCCCCGGTCACCAAACGCTTCTCGAACGCGGTTTCCAGTTCCTCCCATACGACCTTGGGTGACGTCACTCGAGCGGCGTGCCCACACTCTACTCGCGATAACCGTCCTCGCACTCTCGCGCGCAACGTTGTTATTCGCGCGAGCAATGACACCAGCCGCTGCTTCTCCCACACCGGCACGCGTTCGCCTCGTTGATACGCTACGATGTGATGTATCGTCTCGTCGCACCTGTCCATCCAATCGCGGAATTCCGCGGTGGTCCTCAACAGCTCGGACATCCGAGAGAGTACCGAACACGCGTTCTTGAACGTCTCCATGTTTTTTTTTGTTTCTCACAATCACGGAATAGACTCAACGTACACTTCCAGTTTTACACGTTTTTTTTTTCACGGCTCCCGCTCATCCTTTTCCGCCCGTTCCAACATTTTATAATACACTGAAATGCTCCTGTTTCTCAACTGCATCAGTACCGCTAGTAACTGTTCGTTCTTATTATTATTTTCACACACAATGTTTGTATCACGCAACTCCGCGATAAGTTGTACCAACGCGTTGCACCGTTCTAGCCACTCGTAACATACTTCGTACGTATGTAACAACGGTATCGCTTCGGTTAACATTTTAACAGTCTGTTCCACCGTTTCCATTATTATGGTATACGTATGTAACACCTATTTACGTTCTTATGAAAAAGCCGTATGTAAAAAAAGTCACTAAATACTAGCAACACTTGCTCCAAAAATTGTCATCATACGCGTCACCATTCGCGACTTTGTCCTGTCAAAGATGCGAGCTGCTTTATATCTACGAACATCCCTACCTAAAATCTCCCCACGTCCTAGCACCCAATGAGAAAATACCTAGAATTATACCTGAGATTATATCGCGCTTTTACTCATCATATTCTTCACGAAAATTTCCCTTCGCAACCAAAAGCATGCCGGCCCGCTTTGAAGTTTCGCGGTTCGGAGATAGCGCGCACCGATGCTGCGCATTATTCTTGGAACTTGACCTTCCATCGTTACAATTCTATAGTTTCGGTGTGTCATGCCACGATGCAGGTGGCGACTTTCCCGAAAGTTTACCTTTCATCATGATCATTTTCGCAACCTGACACGCGTCGGCTCGCTTTGACATTTCGCACATTTGGTATGAAATGATCTCGAAACATCTATACCTCTTATTACGCATTTCGAATGCCATATATTCTCTCGTGGGAACAGCAGTGTGATAAGTGTAACACGAAACAGTGGCTCCAGAGAATAATAGATGCGTCTCTCTCTCTCTCTCTCTAGTCCGCCGCCGCTATCGCGGGCGCGATCTCCCTTCGGGTAACGATAATTGGAAGCGTGTCGGTCCGCTTTGACTTTTCGCGGTTCGAAGATGACGCGTGCATTATTCTTGGAACTTGACCTTCCATCGTTACAATTCTATAGTTTTCGGTGCGTCGTACCACAATGCAGGTGGCGACTTTCTCGAAAGTTTACCTTTCATCATCATCATTTTCGCAACCTGACACGCGTCGGCTCGCTTTGACTTTTCGCGGTTCGGAGATAGCGCGCACCGATGCTGCGCATTATTCTCGGAACTTGACCTTCGCTCAGTATGTTCTTTCTCTTGGCACGGTGTTTGCGTCATACCAAAATAGCGGTTTCAAATTTCATCTTCGACGCGACAATCATCCCTATGTTTTGTGTACGGGCCGAGAGGATGACGCGCGTTCCCCCTCCTCCTGCTCCGTGGGCCGTCTTCCCCCTCCACTAACTCGCCACTGACTCATCCCCACCTGCTCCAGGGTCGCGTTCCCCCCCCGTCGCCCCGCCTCCCCCTCGCCTTCGGTGTGGTTCCCCTCGCCCCGCTTCACCCCCTCGCCACGCGTTGGATTAGAACTCCCGTAGTATATCTACTCGTATTGAACATCTATCAAACGTGTATCATACCACTTTCAACGTCTATCATACCACTTCGATCACATATTGAACATCTATCAAACGTGTATTCTAGTACTTTCAACGCCTAACGTATCACTCTGAACATGAATCGAACGTGAATCGTACCACTCTGAACGTGAATCGAACGTGAATCGTACCACTTCGATCACATATTGAACATCTATCAAACGTGTATCGTACCACTTTCAACGCCTAACGTACTCCTCTGAACGTGTATTGAACATCTATCAAACGTGTATCGTACCAATCTGGACGTGAATCGAACGTGAATCGTACCACTCTGAACGGCTTTGATCGGATATCGAACGGGTATCGAACGGGTATTGAACGGTTTTGATCGCGCATCGAACGGGTATTGAACGGCTTTGATCATGTGTCGAACGGGTATTGAACGGTTTTGATCGTGTATTGAACGGGTATTGAACGGCTTTGATCATGTGTCGAACGGGTATTGAACGGTTTTGATCGTGTATTGAACGGGTATTGAACGGTTTTGATCGTGTGTCGAACGGGTATTGAACGGCTTTGATCGCGAATCGTACCACCATGCTTGTGTATTAAATGTGTATCATACTACTCAGAACGTGTATTGTACCGCTTTGATCGCGTATCGAACCGCTTCTGCATAATTATAACTATCGTCTTAATCTAGCGTACATTACATGCAGGAGGTTGGGGAGGGTGAAGAAAAAACATTTATACATTAAAAAATTGATTTTATTTATTTATTTATGAATTTCTCGCTGGCGTTTAGACCACCAGTTGAATATTTTAAATACATTTTGCAAGGCACAGTGCTTTGCATGTCTGCCACATCGCAGAGTATTAACTACATTTAGCTTATTTAGAGATTTGATATCCTCGTAGTCACTGTCCAGCGTCTCGATGATGACGTCCGCTCTCATATCTTCATCGAGGAAATCCACGAGCTAGTCGCGTTTCTGCAGCCCTTTAACGTGTACGACATGGGATGTGTCATCTTCTTCGTCGATCGCATCAGCTACAGCTTTCGTAATTTGCTGTTTAGCCATACTGTATGGAACGTCTCCATCTTCCCACCGTAGTCCATGATGTTTTGCCACCAATCACCGGATGCTCGATTTGTCAGATTTCACAAGAAGGTATTGCGGCATCGAACTCCCGAAAATATAATGCGAGAGAATTGTTCCCTTTCGTAGGATAGCCTCTTTCTTGACGACAAATCAATCTTCCATCAACGATGAACACTTGTAGGTCAACAAATGTTGGTATGGTCATTATCGGTACAATTTAGAGGTCCGATCGCTTCCAAGACAAGCGGGAGAATGCAGTCTTTCTCATAAAACATCTCGATTTTCACGATGAAATTTTTTTTGGTATGATTTTGGCACAGGAGAGGGCGGGCAAGTAGTGTGGCAATTTAATTGATTTTGCGCACCACGTTTGTCAGCGGATTGTATTCAACCACCCAATCGTGCAGAATCAGATAATAGGCCGTAGTATTTGCAGGCACATTCTCTTTACACTGGAATTCTATGCGCACGTCCACGGTGCCATTCTTGATCGACTCATTTTGTCGCAAGCAATTAGTCACCACGAGGGGACCAAATTTCAAAAAATCGGCCACGGCAAATAATGCCTCATTACTACTATGTCCATAATACAATTTACGGAATTACATATACATGTGATACAAGATGGCATGCTTATTCTTGTCAAAGTCCAAGTTTAAGTCATCGTATGGATAAAATTCCGAGTTAAGAAAAAGTTTTATATTGGCCAATTTGCAGTTGTTAAACCAAGTAACATCTTCGTTCATCACATTCATTCAATCAGTCTGCAGAACAAATATAATGTATCGCGGCTTCTCCAGCTGTGCAGATGCCTTCACGGCCCACGAATGCTTGGTCGTGCTCTGCAAGAGAGGATACAGATCCCACGATTGAAAACAAATGCTCAGGTTTTGTCCACTTTCCAAAGCATGTAGCAACGATAGCTTACTAACATCGTTTAGCGTCACATGGGGCATCCGCCATTGCACTTTAAGTAATTCAATTTCTGGCTCCAACATCGGTGATCCTATTAGAGAATTGTTATCGTTGCGCGATCGAATTAAAATCAATTCGTGACGCGCATTAATAATCATGCGTTTGTAGTTCTCGCAAAATCCCAGCAAATATTTGAGTGGGAGGCAAAAATTGAAATGATTTTTCAATATTAGCCCATCTCGTCGTTTCAAGCCCCATCTGGCATTTTCCATATTTTTGTCTTCGCCAGATGTCAGCGATACATAGTTTTTAAGCGTGCTAGTTATTCCAACGTTTCTGTTACGATTAATCTCCACGGCATTCAGTTCGTATCGAATCTCATCGAATAAGAACGCCATGCAATTATTACCCAACGTCACCGTTAATGCATCGTTTGGCTTATTTATCTTCAATTTCCCCTCCAGGCATAGGAAACTTTCACACGGCAGTGTGTATAAATCCTGCTGCTGTATAGGTATTCATATCTCATCGCTGTACCCAAACGACGTGTAGACGTAAGGGTTGTATGTGTGAGTTTCGAGCTTGACGATGCGATCATCAAACGTCTGTTTCCCTCCAATGCTTAGAATGTCAGCCATTTTTCAACTTAAATGCTGACAATGAATCCAAATGATTTGAAAAATGCAATGTTCGCAGCACTGAGCCTCTTTTTTTTAGCGTAATTAGAGCTGTTGCAGTTGTTGTTGTTGTAAACAATTTCACTTGGAAGAAACGGGTTTCTGGAGTCGTTCAATACAAGCATCTCTTTCCTTCGCACCACGCGTATTATCGTCGCCGTCGTCGTACGTGCAGTCTGATGGTAATCTCTTCTCCTTGAAAATCAAGCAACCGTCCGTCTTGATCCACAACACGTATCGTTAGATCCGAAATGACCTGTGCGGTGATTGGAAGGTAAATGATCTGCGCAGGCGTTTCCGATATCTTATATCCTGCTGGGACGCTCGGAGAAAATTCATGTATCGTATGTACACGTTTCCCATTGTTGTACGCACCAGCGGTCACGCTACATTCTACGCGAATACTGTTCACGTTCATGATATTAATCGGATCGTCCGATTCGAGCCACTGTCCTGGTTCTAATACCCGATTCGTCGAGAATCCCAGTAACGATCCAATGTTATTGGGCTTTGTAAAGTCTACGGCGAACCGACAATACAACTCGCTTTTCATGGTGTTGAACAACGCTATAGGATACACATCGTTGTGACCGCCATCGTTGTTGCCATTGGTGCCACCGAGATTTTGAGGATACCTTTCGAGTAATCGATGCTTCAAATACTTGGCAATGGCGTCTAGTTCGTAGGAACCGTGGGGAATCGTAATGTATTCATGAGTGGTTACAATGGTGTTGTTGATGTCATAGTTTATGACGAAGTAGAATTTATCGTTGCTCGAGTCGATGTTCGGTATTGTATGATAAGTTTCAAAGGTTGTTAGACCAAGCTCGTAATCATCGTCGCTCAAATCTATGGGTGGAAAGTAGCTCACCGCGAGGGTGCTACTCTTGCCGGTTAGAGTGAAAGTTAACGACATATTCCGAGCTGTACAACTCGATTAGTACTGAATCATAGTGGTGAGAAGTCAATCCTTAAATTTGCGACCGATCGTTTGTAGAAAGCGTAGACATAGTTGTCCACAATTGCTCTGATTGTACTTCTGATAAGACGTTCGATTGTATTCGATTTTCATAGCATCTTTATCCAGATATTGTACCAATTCCTTAGGCGGTCGAAGATTCCCAAAGCTCTCGAAATATATAGCTCGACACCCTCTCTTCGCATACACCATCCAATGAGTCCCAGGCCCCTCTACATTGTCCAAATTTACGATACCGCTCTCGTTTCGACGTACTCCTCCGGCTGGTAGCGCGTTGCGCATAAAAACACCTCTAAACAATGGAATACGCATACGTTTTGCCAAATCCTCCAATTGTGAATCGGTAGTTACGCCCACGGGCATTTTTATTTTCTTTTCGTCTTTTTTTTCGTTTCGATATACCCTGTCCGCGCTTGTATGGTGCGAGATAAAGTCCGCGACCTTCCATGGAGCGATTATGACGTTGCATTTCCTGCAGCTGATCTTGCGCCGCCTTATTATCGTTTACTGCCTTGGCGATTCCCGCCGCTCCGCCGGCTAACGATCCGAGAACACCTAGCAGCGGGAGAAGTGGTAATATACCACCCCGGTTCGCCAACGGAAGAATCCACTTTTGCGATGCTCTCTTTGGAGTCCTTTTGCAGGTTTTTGTTTTCCTCCCCATTCCGATTTTCGTCTTGGCCTTCATAGCTGCCCAAACAGCCGTAGCAGCACCTCTTTCACCCAGAGTCAAGTCTCGCGCAACGATGCGTTTTCGCGCTTTATCAGCGAGAACGTTATCTGCCGCGTGCCTTTCACCGAGGTCGTTGCTACGCGAACACGCAATATCGTGCTCGCGACACGCTGCGTCCAACGGATTGATGCCTTGATCACCTCTAGCCAATCGTTTTGCCAGATGAGTTCCTGGACCGCAAAACTGGTATCCAGGTATATGTAATTCGATAGGTAACGCCTTTATTGCCCCTTTCTTTACTCTCGTCGACGATATTCGTTACAGTTTTTAATCAATAGTGCTGCACCGTCGATATGTGTTCGCTGCCAAGGGCGATTATAATGTTCCAAACACCGACGATACTGCTGTACCTCGAAATCGGCTTTTATATGCTCGGGGATTCTGTCCCACAATTGATCAATGTGTCTGCCAAACTCTCGCAGTAGAATAATCATTGGTATATATTTCAACTGCTCAGCGGTTAGGTCTCGAATATCGCAATTATCTGACAGGATCAGAAGCATTTTGAATACTGAGCTGTTTTGCTTCAGCGCGGACCTATAAATAGGTCGCGTCGCCGCTTCGACGTATCAAAATCTTTTTTCACAGTTCACAGCGAGGATGCGATTCGTGCGACAACCTGTGACGATACGCGTGACAAATTTTGATGATAAATCGCAAATGATATCCTCGATTACGAAGCGCTGACATGGTAGCATGTTACCAAAGACTATACGCTGTGTTATTTGTGGCCCATCAAATTGTGGAAAGACCAACGTGCTGGTAAGTTTGTTGGAAAGTCCTCACGGCGTTCGCTTCGAGAACGTGTACAAGTATTCCAAGTCGTTGCAAAAGCCGAAATATCAGCATTTGGAGAATTTATTAGCTTCGATAGATGAAATTGGCTACTTTACGTTTTCGAATAACAGTGACGTCATCCCACCGAGCGAATCGCTTCCGATTTCCATTTTTATTTTTGATGGCGTGGCATGCAACAAGCAAGATACAATACGAGAATACTTTGCAATGGGGTGCCACTCGAACATTGACTGCTTCTATCTCTGTCAGACGTATGCAAAAATTCCCAAACATCATATACGCGACAATGCGAATCTGTTGATTCTGTTTAAGCAGGATGGTACCAACTTGAAACATGTGTACAACGATCACGTAAACACTAATATGTCTTACGAGGATTTCTGCGCATTGTGTCGTAATTGTTGGCAACGTGAGTATGGTTTCGCAGTAATAGACAAGGATAGCGCGATGTCCAATGGACGTTATAGAAAGGGATTTAACGAGTTTGCCATACCATGAGATGGTCAATTGTCATCAACCTGTCGGTGAGAAAGCAACGTCTGCGGTACAACGATCATTGATATCGATGGTCTGGAGATTAAGAATCGCGAGAGAATAGCGAAGAAAATTGCAAAAACCAGGGAAGCCATTCGCAAGAAACGTCAGGCTTTGAAGGCTGGCAAGATCGAGGAAGATATCGCGTTAGAGAAATACATTAAACTTATTGTCGAACCCTTGAAACATATCGTAGAAAATACCACAGCGGCAGAAGCTGACACATCACCGCTGATGAGCACAGACGTTGATGGGAATGAAACATTAACGCCTAAATAAAAAATCCAGCCGAAAGGGAATACATCGCGCAAGACAAAGAGGAAACGACACATCTCATCGGAATATTCACTCATAACCTCCACACCAGTTCAATCGATGCGAAAGCGGCAGAATATCACATCAAACGAGTCCTCGGTTCCTCCCGCACCGATAAATACATTTCCCAGTTTGCAGTAGCTCACAACCAACGATGATGATGACGTTTTCGAAACTACTCCCGATGAATTTTTTGTAACATCTATTAGACAACAACTTCAAACATCTGAGGGGCAAGAAACGTTTCGCAGCCATTTCGGTCCGCTGGGGCAAGAATACATGAGCGCAATCCTAAGTAGGGATAAGGATGCAACAATGGACTATGTGTATGGTGTATACTTTGGCAATAGTGGAACCATGCTTGGGGATAGGGCTTTCGATATAGACAAGGATGATAATATAATCATAAATGGAGTAAAATACAGAGGAACACCTGGCCTTTACAAACTGATTTTCAAGAGTATTTCCGACGATGCCCTGTACACCGATGCCGATAAACAAAAATACAAAAGTATACTGCTGGCGACGAACGCCCACAGACGCAGTCATGGTGCTAAAAAGCCCAAATTGGGCAACAAGGGATACAAGTACAAACATGTAATTGCGCCACTACTCCCTCGCGTGTCAACGAATAAAGCAGGGAAAGGTCTAACGGTGCCACGAGTCATGATGGAAAACGGTAACAAGATCGATTACGTGCACTGAGACGATCCCAACGAGCTGGTGGATCAATTGCGTTTGCTTCAAGCGTCGCGTCAGGCGGGTAACAACTCACACGATCCCGAAATTCTATCGATTATCGAGGAACTCCGCGAGGTAGGCCTCATTATAAATTAAACTGCACGCCGATGATGTGTACCGTATGCATCGAGATGCCGATCAACAAGTTTGGGGTGTCGCTCGAGAAGAGTGGAGCAGCTAGAATGGACTACTGCAAATGGAACCGTTTGCTTCGAAATCACGTGCGAGATAACGCTCTTTGCATGACCGGTGCCCACTTTGATGCAAAATTACGCAAGATACGACGCGTAGCGCAACCCACGGCTGACAGCGATGCCGTTAATAAACTATACCTGGAAAAGTGTATTAAACTTTTGAGAGAGCAGCAGGAAGAATTAGAGAGGAAGCTGGTCGTGTTTCAGAGAGATATGCTGATGTTGTAAAACAGCGTTCAAAAGATATCACAGACGTTGAAATCTATCCCGCAGCCGGACAGCGAAATTCGTAAAGTTAAAGAGGCTATAACCGTTTTTGCTACGGAGCAGCAACTTGTCCAGAATATCCTCGGACCGACGGGAAGCACATAATGCACATACATGGTAATTATCACATCATTCGTGTCAAAGACACCTCTGCGATCAAACATGCCACCATTATCGAAATCCAAGAGTAAGGAAGAAAACCATGGACACAAGATGCGACAACTTGTTGAAGAATTGCACGCTCCAGTTCGAAGATATTTTCCACGGAGGCGCGTCATAGTGCACGGATACGATGATCTGTGGCAAGCTGACGTTGTAGAAATGCACCCATACTCGCGATTCAACCAAGTTCACCACTATATACTCACCGTCATCGATGTGCTGAGCAAGTATGCATGGGCTGTGCCGCTCAAGACTAAAAGTGGCGCTGAGGTGACTAAAGCGTTTACAAAGATATTTAGAGATCGATATCCGAAAAATTTGCAAACCGATCAAGGAAAAGAATTTTACAACGCCGATGTGCAGCAACTCTTTACAAAGCATGACATTAATCAGTATTCGACGTATTCGGTGATGAAGGCCTCCGTCGTAGAACGTTTCAATCAAACTTTGAAGAACAATGTGTGGAAACGGTTTACGCTCAATGGAACCTATAAATGGATCGATGCGCTACCAAGTCTTCTCGCAGAGTATAACGCGCGAAAACATAGAACCGTCGGAATGCGTCCTCGCGATGTTACCCCTGCGATCGCCGACAAGCTGCTATCCACCGTATACAGCAACATAAAGATCGCTGCTCCGGCGAGATTCATGTTGGGCGAGTTTGTGCGCGTGAGCAAATTTAAAACCATCTTCGATAAAAGCTATACGCCGAATTGGACAACGGAGGAGGTCTGTGAAGTTAGCACCCCCAAATGTGATTTTTTAAAAAAACTCGATGGCATTCGTTTGTCCATCGTTTGTCCACGTTTGTCCAACAAAAATTTTCGTTTGTCCACCCTTCAAAAAAAAGTTATGGAAAAAAAAATTTTTTTCACCAGCACTCCCATGAAAACTTTTTAATGATTTGTCAGTGGGGAATGATTGTCCAGCGTTTGTCCACGTTTGTCCACCCTTCAGAATCAAATTATTAATAAAAATTGCGAAGAGAAGGTTACGACCGAAACGATCACGTTTAAGTTCGATTTTTTTCGAATAAATTATCAAAATCGTTCGTCCAACGATGGTTTTCGTTAGTTTAGATGTAGAAGACGTTTGTCCACCCAAAGATTTCGTTTGTCCACCCTGCAGAATCGAATTATTAATAAAAATTGCGAAAAGAAGGACACCGCCGAAACTATCACGTTTAAGTTCGATTTTTTTCTAGTAAATTATCAAAATCGGTGGTTCGGCGATATATTTCGTTAGCTTAGATGTAGAAGACGTTTTTCCACCCAAAGATTTCGTTTGTCCACCCTGCAGAATCGAATTATTAATAAAAATTGCGAAAAGAAGGACACCGCCGAAACGATCACGTTTAAGTTCGATTTTTTTCGAATAAATTATCAAAATCGTTCGTCCAACGATGGTTTTCGTTAGCTTAGATGTAGAAGACGTTTGTCCACCCAAAGATTTCGTTTGTCCACCCTGCAGAATCGAATTATTAATAAAAATTGCGAAAAGAAGGACACCGCCGAAACTATCACGTTTAAGTTCGATTTTTTTCTAGTAAATTATCAAAATCGGTGGTTCGGCGATATATTTCGTTACCTTAGATGTAGAAGACGTTTGTCCACCCAAAGATTTCGTTTGTCCACCCTGCAGAATCGAATTATTAATAAAAATTGCGAAAAGAAGGACACCGGCGAAACTATCACGTTTAAGTTCGATTTTTTTCTAGTAAATTATCAAAATCGGTGGTTCGGCGATATATTTCGTTAGCTTAGATGTAGAAGACGTTTGTCCATCCAGTGATTTCGTTTGTACACCCTGCAGTATCGAATTATTAATAAAAATAGCCAAGATGTACGATACGGTTGTACCGACCAAGTTAAAGTTCGAGTTTTTTCGAATAAATAATCAAAATCGGTGGTTCGGCGATATATTTCGTTATCGTAGATGTAGAAGACGTTTGTCCACCCAAAGATTTCGTTTGTCCACCCTGCAGTATCGAATTATTAATAAAAATAGCCAAGATGTACGATACGGTTGTACCGACCAAGTTAAAGTTCGAGTTTTTTCGAATAAATAATCAAAATCGGTGGTTCGGCGATATATTTCGTTATCTTAGATGTAGAAGACGTTTGTCCACCCAAAGATTTCGTTTGTCCACCCTGCAGTATCGAATTATTAATAAAAATAGCCAAGATGTACGATACGGTTGTACCGACCAAGTTAAAGTTCGAGTTTTTTCGAATAAATAATCAAAATCGGTGGTTCGGCGATATATTTCGTTATCTTAGATGTAGAAGACGTTTGTCCACCCAAAGATTTCGTTTGTCCACCCTGCAGTATCGAATTATTAATAAAAATAGCCAAGATGTACGATACGGTTGTACCGACCAAGTTAAAGTTCGAGTTTTTTCGAATAAATAATCAAAATCGGTGGTTCGGCGATATATTTCGTTAGCTTAGATGTAGAAGACGTTTGTCCACCCAAAGATTTCGTTTGTCCACCCTGCAGAATCGAATTATTAATAAAAATTGCGAAAAGAAGGACACCGCCGAAACTATCACGTTTAAGTTCGATTTTTTTCTAGTAAATTATCAAAATCGGTGGTTCGGCGATATATTTCGTTAGCTTAGATGTAGAAGACGTTTGTCCATCCAGTGATTTCGTTTGTACACCCTCGAGAATCGAATTAAAGGGTGAATTAAATTTATTATTTCCTTCGTCACTTTCTTGGAAAGTTACGCCGGCGTCGATCGACTCGCGTGATCGTATGATCCGCGAGTACAAGTGCCATGGGTGGCACTTGTGACCACTGACAGAGTCAGTGGTACCGCACTTTACAGAGCGGTGCGACGCCGGACCGGTCAAATTTATTATTTCTTTCGTCACTTTCTTGGAAAGTTACGTCGGCGTCGATCGACTCGCGTGATCGTATGATCCGCGAGTACAAGTGCCATGGCTGGCACTTGTGACCACTGACAGAGTCAGTGGTACCGCACTTTACAGAGCGGTGCGACGCCGGACCGGTCAAATTTATTATTTCTTTCGTCACTTTCTTGGAAAGTTACGTCGGCGTCGATCGACTCGCGTGATCGTATGATCCGCGAGTACAAGTGCCATGGCTGGCACTTGTGACCACTGACAGAGTCAGTGGTACCGCACTTTACAGAGCGGTACGACGCCGGACCGATTCAATAGTTTTACTATTGTAAGGTACCATTATCATATATTCTGTTGAATTAAACTTTTAACAGAATTTTTATATTTTTATAAATATTATTGTTGACGGATTTATTTTTACCCTTTGTGGATTTGTAATTGTCCGCAACTTTTGACTAACATCATTGTGTAATGTCCATATTCCTGCTGTATTACGGCAGTAAGCTGTAAAATGTTGTGGGCTATGACATACGATGCCACTTAAAATGTATATCGCATCTTCAATTTGAAATTTTTCTGGGATGCTGTTTAAAACTATTCCATTCGGATATTTCATTTTATTTTGTTGCAAAAAGATTTCGGGGTCTATAACCACATATGATTTTGCTTCTCTCTTTAATTGCACTGCTGATTGACATGTTTTACACGTGACTGTTTGTATACTGAAGAATTGCGCAACAAAATTAAGAAAATTTTGTTTAAAATCTTCAGTTGTGTTTGTACTAATAAAATCTACTACAAAATATTTTCTCAAATGTACTTTACATTTGCCGCAGATTCTATTTTCTTCGACACTGCAAACGTCAGTAATAAGTTTTGAAAATAGCCAATTGGGACTTGTAGTACAATCTACAATATTATTGCGAATTTCAAATATTGTACATAAAATAGCTCCTCGTTCTTCGTACACAGAGTTGTTAATATTCTCCATAGCGTATTTTTTGACAAACATCAGAAATATATTTTCTGAGTTTTCATCGATCCAGTTTTTAAATGTACTATAATTGCAATACGCACTGGTTAATATTTCAACCAATGAGTCGAATGCACACGTATTTTTAATATATATATTTTTGCCATTAAGAGTAACCAAATTACAGTTATTTCCATTTATTAATATTTCATTTCTTCTTTTCCTTAATGGCCTGTCATATGTGAGGTGAATGTCTGGGCATGGAGTTAAATATTTCCCTCTAGGAGTATTATTTTTGTTTTCGATTAAGGGCTTCTGCATTATATTTAATTTATTGCTTTTTTGTACATCCGCGTTTGTATTTAAATTATCTTTATTTTCATCGTCGTCTATATAATTCCTATTATTAGCTGAAACTTGTAAATCTTTTAATTTATTTGATTTGGCTGCAACATTTAATCCTTTCCAATTTTCCTGTTCCCTTAAATAATCATAAGTATGCGCAGCGTTCTGCGCATTTTCGCCAAAATCACGCGAATCAATTTTTCTTTCTTTTTCTTGTCTAACCTCAGTTTGCAGCAGTGCAATTTTTTCGTTCGTGCGTTTAATTGCAGCACGTTCTAATTTCGAGAGACTTTCGATAGATTTTATGTGGTGTATGATAAATTTATCCACGCGCATTGGTTTATAATTTGCGCCCAAATCTGAATGCTTCAGATCTTTAAAATATGCTTCACATCTAGAGGATGTCGCTATATTCGATGACAGAGGGAAATATCCCCTCATCACCTGTGTCCAGAGTGGAAAATGTTTAGCTAATTTAACTAGATATGTGACTAATTCTGGACAATAAAATGCGTTGTACCTATCTGTCTCTACACTGTCTTTTGCAATTTGCTCAGCCGCATCTCTGATACTATTTATAAATGCAACTATATTTTCATTTTCATTTAACGTTTCTAAATCATCGTATTCTTTGTCATTCTCGTCGCTCGTAAAGGTGAATGACTTTATTCTTTCGAATAAATACGATCGCTTCTGCTCACAAATTACATAATTTCCATCGCAATCTTTGCCATCGTACTCACTGTAAGCGACAATAAATATTGAGCTAAGCAGTGTATTAAAATCTTCCATATTATCACACGATGACATTAGCCCCGCGCATCGCACAAAGAAGTCTTTAATTTTAGGATGCTTTCTATGAAATACATCCTTGCTACAAATAATTTTTATCAAATGGGCAATATCAATTCTGATAAAACAGTGAAGTGGATGTTGCAAAATTTCGCCACTAATCCAACGATAGCAATCGGAAATGTAATTTTTTAAACAACGTTCATTGAATGCTAAGCTGGTTGCATTCAAAAGCGCCAGTGAATAATCGCAATCAACTTCTGGAGGCACTGGTGCCCCGTGTCTTATGATCTCCCTCAACCAGTACGTAATTAAATTTGTATCGTGCTTTTCTGAAAGCATTTGAAATACTGGTTGTATACCATTTGCACCTTTTATAATAATTTGGTATAAGAATATATGTTTCTTCTCACCATTTAGTTTTTCTATTGTTTTTACTAATTTTCCAGTCGCGTCTATTTCTATTTTCCTGCATGTTTTAATTAATGTTTTGTACAATTCCATTTGCATAGGAGACCAGTAAAAACAATAGAAAAGATCTTTTGAAATCTGCTTAATATACCCTGAGTATTGCCCCTTATATTTCAACTCACATAACGAATTAATAGGATCAAGATTTTTGTTGATTCCTAATTCCCGTACAATAGCTTCTTCTCTGATTTTCCTTAAAGTACATTGTCGCGCAACATAAGGTGGTTCAGGATCGCCATAAGTTAAATCTGATACTTCAGCATTTCTGAATTGTCTGGGTTTAATATTTAAAAGTTGTTTCCCAATTGCTACCCTATATGTTCCTTTTACCGCCCTTTTCTTTTCATGCGGTATTCCCGAAGCATCGACTGTGTGCACTCTTAATACAATACCAGTGCCAGGAGCCGGTTCATGTAAGCAATGAGCTTTAAATTCGGCACCGCATTCATTACAAGTGCCGTATATTTTTAAATATGTTTCCGCTTCCGGAGAATCGAAAATTTTGCCATATTTAAACGTATAAGCGCACGGAAGTTTCGTTTTTAAAAAACAAGCTTTGCAAATACTATCAGTCCAACCGGGACTAAGTATTTTATAAGATTTTCCACGAGCGCCCTTCTCTTTATAAACTTTGGATACAGGAGCAATAGATTTCCATTGCTCCTCAGACAATGTAATATCAAAATATAATGGCGGCAGTTTATTATTTATTTTATTCGCATGATTGTTAGGCTCGAAATCTTGACTAGTATTACTAGTAGTATGTCTAGGCGGGTTCTAACGCCGGTCCTCTGAGGGGAGCGCAGGGGCGGGGGGAAGTGAGGGCGCGCGGGGGAGCGCGGCGGAGGGAAACCTGGGCGCGGGGCCTGCGGGGAGTGGAAGAGCGGTTGCGCGCGCACGAGCCGCGGAGTGGGGGAAGCCGCAACCGCGGAGGGGATCTCTCCGGACCGAGCCGCCGCGGAGACCTGACCCACCGTCTCCGAAATTTTTCAAAGGGAGGGAATGACCCCCGAAAAGTCTTTTTCAGACTTTGGCCCACCCCGAAATTTTTTCAGACCTAACCCAGGGAGGGGACGGCCCCCAGGATTTTTTTTCAAACCAACATGCGTCGGAAATGGTTTAATAATTTATTTTTTATCTGAAATTGTTTCGGACGATGTCGGGAAAGATCGGGAAAGATTGGGAAATATCGACGTTCTTTTCTTTTACGAACCACGTCTTCGGGAATATGCAGCAGAAATTTTCCCCCAATGCATAATAATTAATTTTTGAATCAGCGATCTACCGAATCATTATGCAGCATTCATTCTAAAGCTAACAGTATTCTAAAGCGTTCCGATTTAACGTCGCAGCGTATCGCGCGATCTCGTGTAATTCGAATCCTCTGGAGCAGCCGTACGGGATGACGTCATGTGGTGGTGCGAAGAAGGCGCGAATCATAGAAAGAATTATGTGGTGTCAGCAGAAATTGGTGAGGTGAGAAGGAAGAAGACGGATAAGTGAATAGAGAAATAATATGATTAAGAGATTTATTTAAAATTAAAAGAATATAAAAATATAAATAGAAATGTAATATAATTTAACATTTGTTTTTCCTACGAGCATTAGCTAGAATATCATTGATGGCACATGCTACCAGTTCGCAATCTATAAGATAATCCTCGTCGTAATATTCGTCATCACGTATGATTTTAGCAGCAGGACGCGTATCTAATGTTTCGCAGGCAGCATCGCTCTGTTACAACACGTTAACAAAAGTTTTAAAGTTTTTCCTCACATCTTCTGCAGTTTGATGCAGCCGCGGATACACATAGCTTATACATAGCTTAAGATTAAATAAAAATGATACTGTATTCAGTTTGAAATACAAAGACTTCTTATGTAGTGTCGTCTTTACAATTGGAGGCGAGAATCATAGAAAGAATTATGCAGAGTCGATAGAAATTGGGGAGGAGTGAAGGAGGCAGACAGACAAGTAAATAGATTGTAATATATGTAAAATGATTATATATTGTTTCATTAATTAAAAAATAGAAATATAAAAAGAAAAAATATAAAAATAGAATATAAATAGTGTCTCGGCAGAACCATCTATCTCTCCCTCTCTCCCTCTCCCTCTCTCTCTCTCTCTCTCTCTCTCTCTCTCTCTCTCTCTCTCTCTCTCTCTCTCTGTCTATCAATCTCTTTCTTTCTCCTGCTCTTTCTTTCTCTTTTTCTCTTCTTCACATCAATCGCAAGACAACTTGAACATTCTCGAACAGCTGATGGACTTCCTATTTACTTTTCGCGACATCATACATGCATACTCTTCCCACAACACCTCGTATAAATTCATACACACTCGCGCTCTCGTGACCAACCCGAGTGTTCAGTTACACAGAACAGTAAATAACTCGACTATATTCGCCGAAACTGTTACGTATCTATTGTATCGCCTCAATTCTTTATCTCTAAATAAATCGCACTATTCTCAACATTTTTTAGTTCTCTCTATACAAATAGGATATCAAAATACAATATAAAAAGAACAAATATAATAATAATAATAATAATAATATAATTTAATTTATTGCCACTTTCGTGTTACAATTTAACGATCAAATAATCTTTCCATTTCATTCCCATGATTGTGTCAGTGTAAGTCCCACCCTTCTAATGTATCCTATTGTCTCTTAACAATTTTTTCTATTTTACAAGTGTTTCCTAATCTATTCTATGTTACATAATCTTCTTTTATCACTTTCCTGTTCTTCCCATCTTTTCCTTCTCCCTATTATCTCCCGTAGAATAGCCAAGTTTTTCCCTTCTCCTCTAATTACCTCTGCACAATTCCTGCCACTCTCTCAACTTACTTCACATGTTTCAATCGCGTGTTTCACTGTTTCTTCCTCTTTCTTACATACTCTTTCTTCTTTCATTAGCCAATATTTGCATGTTCTTGTTTCACTACCCTGTATGAATCTTCCTATCCTTTCTAATTCTCCTCTCCTTTTTTCATTCCCCCCCCCCCCCCCCCCATAAGCATTTCGGCTTATCTCCTGGTTTCCTTGCCACCTCTTTTAATTCTCTTAGGAACTTTGACTCTTTTACTTTCATCTGTCCTTCTTGTTCTTGGATGTCAATTACTTATCTGTTCTAATTTTTAATCCACACTTCTTCTCCATTTAATCTTCTTCTTTTCCATTCTTCGTTTGACCATCCTCTCCCTTCTAAGAATTTGATTCGCATTCTTTCCTTTTTTCGTTACTTCATTTCCTCTCATTAGTCTTCTCCTACATTCATATCGTATCGATCCTTCTTCCGAGTTTATTAGTGTCTCTTCAAACTTCATTACCCTTACTCCCATTTTAATTGCTATGCCATCTCTTCCTGTTTCTTTTAACAGCCAATATGTTGATGTTGATCTCTCCAATTTCATTATCCATCGTATGTATTTCGCCTGCAATTTTTCTATTTCCTCATACCTTCTCCATCCCCATATCGCTGCTCTATACGCCACGGTGCTTCTAACTAGCGCATCAAACAGTTTCATTCTTATTTCAGTCATCTCTGAATAATCTTTCTCTAATACATCCCCCCATACTTCTCCTAGTATCATATTCGCTTCCCTAACTACCTTCTTAATATGGTCTTTATCCTCGCTGTTCTCTCCCTCTCGTTCTATAATCTAAATATTTCAGTTCTCTTACTCTTTCTTCTTCATTCCAACGGAATCTTTCCTATTTTCTTCTTCCTCCTGCTTTCCTGCATATCATTATCTTAGACTTTTACACATTTAACTCCAAGCCTTTCTTTTTTATGTATCTCTCGAATCTCTTTATCCTTAGGTCCCTGTGCATTATTTACCATTAACACATCACCCGCGTATGAAATTGTTAAAATTTTCCTTCTATCTATTACGACTCCTCCTTCCTGTTCTTTGCTCATTTCTTCTTTCCAGGTCTGCAAATGCGACATTGAAAAGTGTCAAGCTTAATGGGCACCCTTGTCTAACACCCTTTCCTGTTAAAAAAACTTTCCTATCAGTTCCTTCTTCATTCCTAAAGCGCATATAGTTCTGTCGTGCATTTCCTGTATCCGTATTCTTAGTTGTTCGCCTACTCCTTCTTCATAAAGTCTTTTCCAAATTTCTTCCCTTTCCAATCAATCAAATGCTCTTTTCATATCCGTGAAAAACAGATATAGTTTCCCTCTTTCTTTTGAGGTTTCTATATCTATAACCATTTTAACTACTGCTATTGCGTCTACTGTTCCTCTCCTTCTCCTGAATCCCATATGCGTATCGTTTAATATCCCATTTTCCATTTGTTCTTCTAATTTTCTCCTTAGAATTTCCATGCATATCTTATAATCCGTGTCCATCTAAGTTATGCCCCTATAGTTCCTAACCATTTCCCTTTCTCCTTTTTTTTTTTTTTTTTTTTTTTTTTGAATACAGAACTTACTATTCCTTCTTTCCATTCTTCCGGAATGTCCCCTTTCTTCCATGTTCTGTTTATCACCTTTGTTTGATTACCTATATTTATGAAGATGATCGCGACCTCGATGTTGAATTAAGATATAATTTAAATGCAGGAGTTTAAATTTTAAGTCTGTTCGACTTTTAATATCTTACATGATTTGAGTTGAAATCGACGTGAGCCAGATCGGTTTCTATCTATATTTACCTAATAAATTTTTATACAAAAGGACTTAATTTGTAAATTATTTTTTGCTATATTCAATAAAAATTGGAATTTTATGTTCATTAAGGATAGGTGTTTACCCTGTGATAATTGATGGTTGGGCTTCAAATTCTAATTATTCAATATTAGGACCGATTGGGTCAATTTCACAATCAGTTTCTTATGAAGTAAGTTTATTTTTAACAATATTTTCTGTAATTTTATTAATTGAAAATTATTCATTATTGGATTTATATAAATTTCAATATTATATTAAATTTATTTTTATTTTAATTCCAATACTACGACAAGAAAATCGCGGATAGTTCTTTTAAAATCAGAGACCATGTGCTACTGCACGACAAGACGCGAGCGGTCAAAAACTAACACCTGCGTGGATAGGCTCTAACACGTTTCAAAACACGCACGATAATAATAATTACAGTATAGAGGGCGACGAACAATCCGCGTTCAGACAAACACTTCATAGAATAGGGCAGTAATAGGGAAATGGTCACAGTATTGAAGGAAAGTAACGATACACTAACAATTACATATAAGGATAAGACTAAGAAAGGTAATTTATTGAAAAAGATGGTAAATAAGCGCACAACTAGGCGTCGTCGTCCCAGCCACGTAGGGCGCATTCGGCCTCCAATAACGACCACAGTCGAGGCCGCGGATCAGGCCCAACGAAGATGTCCCCATGACGTTCTACAAAAAAAAAAAAAACAATTGCATGACTATTACTACACGCACGGAAATAGAAACAATAAGCAGATCTACAATCCCTAGTCTTCGTCATTCTCCCAGAATTCTGCGTGCTGGAAGAATCGGTGCCAGTGCACCCGAACAACCCATACGTCAACTCAACGTTTGGATACAGCGAAGAAATAAGAATATCCATACAACAGCAGGATTTATACACATTGCCGTGTGAAAGTTTCCTCTACGTGGAGGGAAAATTGAAGATAAATAAGCCAAACGATACATTAACGGTGACGTTGGGAACTAATTGCATGGCGTTCTTATTTGATGAGATTCGATACGAGCTGAATGGCGTGGAGATTGATCGCAACAGAAACGTTGGAATAACTAGCACCCTTAAAAACTATGTATCGTTGACATCTAGCGAAGACAAAAATATGGAGAATGCCGGATGGGGCTTGAAACGACGCGATGGGTTAATATTGGAAAATCATTTCAATTTTTGCATCCCACTCAAATATTTGCTGGGATTTTGTGAGAACTACAAACGCATTATTATTAATGCGCGTCACGAATTGATTTTAATACGATCGCGCAACGACAATAATGCTCTAATAGGATCGCCGATGCTGGAACCAGAAATTGAATTACTTAAAGTGCAGTGGCGGATGCCTCATGTGACGCTGAACGACGTTAATAAGCTATCCTTGCTACGTGCTTTGGAACGTGGGCAAAACCTGTGCATTTGTTTTCAATCGTGGGATCTGTACGAGTATCCTCCCTTACAGAGTACAACCAAGCATTCGTGGGCCGTGAAGGCATCTGCACAGCTGGAGAAGCCGCGAGTTATTATCCTTGCTCTACAGACTGGTCGAAGGAATGTGATGAGCGAAGACGTTACTAGGTTCAACAACTGCAAATTGACCAATGTAAAACTTTTTCTCAACTCGGAATTTTACCCATACGATGACATGAACTTGGACTTTGACAAGAATAAGCATGCCATCTTGTATCACATGTATACGCAATTCCATAAATCGTATTATGGACATAGTTGCAACGAGGCATTATTCACCGTGGCCGAATTTTTACAATTTGGTCCCCTCGTGGTAATTGATTGTTCACGACAAAATGAGTCAATCAAGAATGGCACAGTGCACGTGCGCATAGAATTCGAGTGTAAAGGGAATGTGCCGATAAATACTACGGCCTACTGTCTGATTCTACACGATCGGGTGGTTGAATATAATCCGCTGACAAACGTGGTGCGCAAAATCAATTAAATTGCCACGCCCTCTCCTGTGTCAAATTCATACAAAATTTCATCGTGAAAATCGAGATGCTTTACGAGAAGGACTGCATTCTCCCGACTGTCTTGGAAGTGAGCGGACCTCTAAATCGTATCGATAATGGTCGCACCAACATTTGTTGACCTGCAAGGGTTCATCGTCGATGGAAGATTTGTCGTCAAGGAAGTGGCTGTCCTGCGAAAGGGAACAATTCTCTCGCACTATATTTTTGGGAGTTCGATGCCACAATATCTTCTTACGAAATCCGACAAATCGAGCATTCGGTGGTTGGCGGTAAAACATCACGGGCTACGGTGGGACGATGGAGACGTTCCATACTGTATGGCTAAACGGCTAATTACGAAAGCTGTAGCTGATGCGATCGACGAAGAAGATGACGCATCCCATATCGTATACGTAAAAGGGTTGCAGAAACGCGACTGGCTTGTGGATTTCCTCGATGAAAATACCAGAGCGGACGTAGTCATTGAGACGCTGGACATTGACTACGAGGATATCAAATCTCTAAATAAGCTAAATGTAATTAATACTCTGCGATGTGGCAGACACGCAAAGCACTGTGCCATGCAAAATGTATTTAAAATATTCAACTGGTGGCCTAAACGCCAGAGAGAAATGCTTAAATAAAATATAATCAATTTTAATGTATTAAATGTTTTTCTTCACCCTCTCCAACCTAATCTCCTGCACATGATGTATGCCAGATTAAGACGATAGTTATAATTACGTAGAAGTGGTTTGATACACGTTCAGAGTGATACGATAGACGTTGAAAGTTACCATACACGTACAATACATGATCAAAGTGGTACCATACACGATCAAAGTGGTTCGATTCATGTTGAAAGTGGTTCAATTGATGTTGAAAGTGGTTCGATTGTGGTTGAAAGTGGTTCAATATACGTTCGATACACGATCAAGGTGGTTCGATGGATGTTGAAAGTGATTGGATTCATGTTCGATTGATGTTGAAAGTGGTTCGATTGTGGTTGAAAGTGGTTCGATTGATGTTCGATTGATGTTGAAAGTGGTACGTTTGATGTTTAAAGTGGTACGATTGATGTTGAAAGTGGTTCGATTGTGGTTGAAAGTGGTTCGATTGATGTTCGATTGATGTTGAAAGTGGTTCGATTGATGTCCGATTGATGTTGAAAGTGGTTCGATTCATGTTCGATTGATGTTGAAAGTGGTTCGATTGATGTTCGATTGTGGTTTAAAGTGGTTCGATTGATGTTCGATTTGATGTTGAAAGTGGTGCGATTGATGTTGAAAGTGGTTCGATTGATGTTGAAAGTGGTTCGATTCATGTTCGATTGATGTTGAAAGTGGTTCGATTCATGTTCGATTGATGTTGAAAGTGGTTCGATTGATGTTCGATTGATGTTGTTAGTGGTTCGATTGATGTTCGATTGATGTTGAAAGTGGTTCGATTGTGGTTGAAAGTGGTACCATACACGTTCAAAGTGGTTCGATTAATGTTGAAAGTGGTTCGATTGATGTTGAAAGTGGTACGATTCACGTTCGATTCACGTTCGATTCAAGTTCAGAGTGGTACGATTCACGATCGATTCACGTTCAGAGTGGTACGATTCACGTTCGATTCACGTTCAGAGTCGTTCAATACCCGTTCGATTCACGTTCGATTCACGTTCGATATACGATAAAAGTGGCTCAATACATGTTCCATACACATTCAAAGTGGTATGATCTAGTCGAATAATGTGTTCAAAGAAAAAAGGAGAAAGGTTCCCCTGTTGAGCACATTGTTCGACTTGATCATACCACTTTGAATGTGTATGCAACATGTATTGAGCCACTTTTATCGTATATCGAACGTGAATCGAACGGGTATTGAACGAGTCTGAACGTGAATCGAACGTGAATCGTACCACTCTGAACGTGAATCGAACGTGAATCGTACCACTCTGAACTTGAATCGAACGTGAATCGAACGTGAATCGTACCACTTTCAACATCAATCGAACCACTTTCAACATTAATCGAACCACTTTGAACGTCTATGGTACCACTTTCAACCACAATCGAACCACTTTCAACATCAATCGAACATCAATCGAACCACTAACAACATCAATCGAACATCAATCGAACCACTTTCAACATCAATCGAACATGAATCGAACCACTTTCAACATCAATCGAACATTAATCGAACCACTTTCAACATCAATCGAACCACTTTCAACATCAATCGCACCACTTTCAACATCAATCGAACATCAATCGAACCACTTTCAACCACAATCGTAACGCACGTCGTTATGTCGTCCCGATGAAAATGGCCCACTTGAAAAATTTATTTGCATAATGTAAAGCTAACTTCCTTAAAAACAGCCCGATTAAAAGAATCCCTGGTCTCGTGCGACGAAATCCACGAAATTCAGCGAGGCACGACTTATTCGCGGCATCGCCTTTCAGAACTCAAGCGGGAGAATCACCCTATTTAATAGTATACAATTTTAATACTTACATTCTGCATGTTGTCCATTCCTATTAAACTTCCACTTTTTCGATTTCAGCGGACTGTCGACTGTGGACGACTCACCAGGGATGCCCGAAATGTCTCTGATGCACACATTGTCACTTAGCGCCGATTGGTTTGAAGCCAAAACCTAGCTTGGCGCCGATTGGTTTGGAGCCAACAGCTAGCTTGGCGCCGATTGGTTTGACGTCCCGGCGTCTTCACGCGCACCAGTGACAATCTTGTGTGTAAGGGACATTTCTGGCAAGTGGCAACCCTGGGACTGATTTTTCTCAGTCAGGAAAGTCCATTTGTCATCGCTGACGAAAAGTCCGTAAGGGCCAATGCACACGAGCGGTGCGGCGTCGTGCGACGGTCGTGCGATATGACAATACTGCCGAAAAAAATTGCGACACGTGTGAATACTATGAATATTTCTATATACATATATGTACCGGTGCGAAATCGCAACGACGCCGCACCGCTCGTGTGCATTGGCCTTAAAGGCGGGATCTCCTAGCTGCCGGTGGGAGAAGTATGCATCTGTTTATCTCTAGCACTAGTGGGATCGCTGCAACAGGTCGCAGCGACCGGTAGGTAGGAGATCCCGCCTTAAGGCCGGTCGCAGCGACCGGCAGCGACCCCACTAGTGCAAGGGAGAAGTATGCATCTGTTTCTCCGTTGCACCAGAGACAGATAGTTACAATGCGCTTTTTTGTCCAGAGCTTGTGAATTCTCTCGTGAAATTAGCAAAGCACTTTCCTCTTTGGACATAAAAAATGATCGGATATTTCCCTTTGGTATCAAATATTAAAACATCTTCCAGATGCGAAGCATATTTTAATGATCTGAAGCATTCAGATTTGGGCGCAAATTATAAACCAATGCGCGTCGATTTTGTCATTCGCAATATATGTAAGTTTATAAGATCTATCGAAAGTCTCTCGGAATTGAAACGTGTTGCAATTGAAGGGTTGGATGCAATAAGGGGACTCTACATATCTAGCGCTCGAAAATGGGAAAAATTACCAAACGCTAAAAAAGATTGGAATTTTAAAAAATATAGTGTTGTAAAGCTCGCCACGGCACACATTTTTCCTATTTACAGTTTGTTTATCCAATCATTACTATTCGAGCTAAAAATTATAAACAAAAAATGTTTCATCGTCCAAAGTCAATATTTCTTTAAGGATGTATCGGACCAATTTTCAAAATGCTACCAAGTTGATGAAAATCTGCGAGATTGTTCTTTGTAGTCTTCCTGATGTGCTGTAAAAAATTTAACTAAACGGTTGCTGAGTTATAACGATTTCAATTTTCACTGATTTTACACGTACTCTTATGGAAAGAGACGATCTTGACGGATAAAACATCTGAAAAAATGTTGAAGAAATGCTATCAATGTTTTCAATTTTTTTGTACATGCAGTATATGGATAGATGAAAATATCTGCCGAGTTTCAATTGTTTTCACTACACCGTTCTAAAGAAATAAATTATAACTTGAGAAAATTGTGCTGTCGGCACGATATGTATCTCGATGGCTTATGAAACCGCGGCAACGTCGCAATCAGCTGACCAAGCGAAGCAAACTTATAGGTGTCCCTACACGTATATCTAACCTTCTAGCTAACTTTTTGTCTCCGTTACACTCATGGAGAGATATATAGAAAGGGAAAATGAGAAACATAGCGGGATTATGAATATGAAATAGCAGGTAAAAATACGCAAATAGAAGCAAATATTTGGCACATTTAACACAAATTACTGTATTTTTTCATATTTATAATTACAATTCAAAAATTTAATGACTTACATTTACAATTACAATTCAAAAAAAGAATATATAAATATTAGCGTAAAATACACTGTTGTGTATAAAGAAATGGGACAGTCGAATGGTCGTTTATAATGGCTTTTCGATGCTCTCAGCTTCTTCCATAGTGAGTTCTCTTTTCAGCGCAGTGGCTTCTACGCAACTTTCCTTTGCTACTTCCTTCGCAGCATATCCAACTTTTTGCACATACTTTTTGAATGTTTTAAAATCTGGACATGGGTCGTTCATGCATGCTAATCATTTTTTGAAATGTGTCCATCCTAAATCAGAGTGTACGATACCTGCAAAGCGAATAATTCAATATATACAAATAATAAATAGTAATGATACGATTAATAACAATAGAAGCGTAATAATCTGTCATAAAGTATTACCTAATGCTGCTTTCAAATTGATGTCGAAGTGAGCTCTGTGCTTGTCGATGGTAGATTCTTATGTGCCTGTGCAAAATTCATTCATGGTGAGGTACTTGTGACACCGCACTAAAAATTATGAAGCCAAGCGCTACTTAGCAGTTTTAGCACTTGCGTTGGCTGGTGGTGCCTCGCAAGATTTATATATTTTCAAATTTGTCGGCAAATTCCACCGATTAGTTCCAACGTAAAAGTTTAGTGTATTTGGTAACTTACCAGCAGTAGGGATTGCAATACCGGTAAATAAATTTACCGATTTACCGGTAAATCGCGAGAAATACCCTCAAATTTTTACCGGTAATTCGCCAAATTTTTACCGGTAATTTGATCAATTATGTATAGCAATATAGCGCATATATGCGTTCATTAATTCCGTCGATATCTACTACGTTGTTATCAGTGAAAAAAACTTCAATTATTAATAGAGACGAAATCCGAAGTATCTCATGAAGAACCAACTCTGATTCAAAAGAAAACTAAAAATCTGAATCAAGCCATAAAAAAAAATGGACGTATTTTCAAGTAGAAAAAGTAAAGAGAAAATATCTACAAATGGCATATGATTTCTTAATGACTACCCGACCAACAAGTGTAGAAACTGAGAGCGCTTTATCAGGAGACCAAAGTTTGGACAAATTATGTTTTTTTTGTGTGATTATTTGTTAAAAAGAATTGTTAAATAAAAAATATTTAATTATTTATGTAAGTTAAGATTCTTTTCATTGTTTTCGTGATGAAGATCCATATTAATAAGTATTGTCAATAGTTATACAAATATATCTATTCTGTGTTATATCATTTTATATTTTATGTTCAGAACAGTTTTATTTGCATGTATTTATTATAATGCTCGATTAGAGTTCAAATCATTTTTTTTTGTAATGTTTACTCTTATATTTTCAATACCTTAAAAAATGACCGGTATATTACCGGTAACCGGTTTTGATTGAAAATTTTACCGAATTACCGCTAATTGAAAAAATCGGTAAATTTGCAATCCCTAACCAGCAGGGCAGGCGCGAGGATGTTTGGCACCCTTATGCAAGAAAATTTTTGGCGCCCCCAATTTGGGGGCCTCAAATTTCTGCACCTATTTCCTATTTAATATGTTTTGTGTTTACGGAGTACAAGAAAAAGAATTACATTTACATTTTGTTTCTGTGAAAGATGAATTTCTTTATTATTAAGCGTCCAATATAGTATTTTAGCACACCCATCGGCTAGCGCCCTTATGCGCCGGCCCTGCTTACCAGAAATTTGTATAGACGCGTAGTTACTTTGTAGCGCGGACGGCACCACGTGCCATGGCTGAAATCGAAACAAATGCCTGCGATACTCTCGAATTCTTTCCAACCACGCACCTCGAAAGTCAGTCGTTCACAGACCGCTCTGATGAGATCGTGCGTTCGTTTACGGTTTGTGAAGTATCTGTGAGATTTCATTGTGGTCATTTGTGAAAAATGCCTAGGAAAGCGCTGATACACTCAGGTGTTATCCTAGACGCGTTGCAGAAGTG
This sequence comes from Andrena hattorfiana, assembly GCA_944738655.2. Classification (NCBI taxonomy): domain Eukaryota; kingdom Metazoa; phylum Arthropoda; class Insecta; order Hymenoptera; family Andrenidae; genus Andrena; species Andrena hattorfiana. The sequence goes on from OX122895.1 coordinate 14,284,155, forward strand.
TGAGAAATGTGAAGTGTTCGATGAGAGGCACAAATTGAAGTGTCGCTCGGATAAAGTGTGGGAAGAAGTGTGTGCAAAAATTTCGGATAAGTTGTCACCAAACACCTTAAACTTTTACGTGAGGAACAATCGATGGAATTTGCTGACAGATTTGAAGAAACATTTCCAAATTCCAGTGGAAGAAGGAGAAGAAGAAGAAGAAATGATGGATAGCATTGATGTTTCTAATGTAAGTAATACTAGTCAAGATTTCGAGCCTAACAATCATGCGAATAAAATAAATAATAAACTGCCGCCATTATATTTTGATATTACATTGTCTGAGGAGCAATGGAAATCTATTGCTCCTGTATCCAAAGTTTATAAAGAGAAGGGCGCTCGTGGAAAATCTTATAAAATACTTAGTCCCGGTTGGACTGATAGTATTTGCAAAGCTTGTTTTTTAAAAACGAAACTTCCGTGCGCTTATACGTTTAAATATGGCAAAATTTTCGATTCTCCGGAAGCGGAAACATATTTAAAAATATACGGCACTTGTAATGAATGCGGTGCCGAATTTAAAGCTCATTGCTTACATGAACCGGCTCCTGGCACTGGTATTGTATTAAGAGTGCACACAGTCGATGCTTCGGGAATACCGCATGAAAAGAAAAGGGCGGTAAAAGGAACATATAGGGTAGCAATTGGGAAACAACTTTTAAATATTAAACCCAGACAATTCAGAAATGCTGAAGTATCAGATTTAACTTATGGCGATCCTGAACCACCTTATGTTGCGCGACAATGTACTTTAAGGAAAATCAGAGAAGAAGCTATTGTACGGGAATTAGGAATCAACAAAAATCTTGATCCTATTAATTCGTTATGTGAGTTGAAATATAAGGGGCAATACTCAGGGTATATTAAGCAGATTTCAAAAGATCTTTTCTATTGTTTTTACTGGTCTCCTATGCAAATGGAATTGTACAAAACATTAATTAAAACATGCAGGAAAATAGAAATAGACGCGACTGGAAAATTAGTAAAAACAATAGAAAAACTAAATGGTGAGAAGAAACATATATTCTTATACCAAATTATTATAAAAGGTGCAAATGGTATACAACCAGTATTTCAAATGCTTTCAGAAAAGCACGATACAAATTTAATTACGTACTGGTTGAGGGAGATCATAAGACACGGGGCACCAGTGCCTCCAGAAGTTGATTGCGATTATTCACTGGCGCTTTTGAATGCAACCAGCTTAGCATTCAATGAACGTTGTTTAAAAAATTACATTTCCGATTGCTATCGTTGGATTAGTGGCGAAATTTTGCAACATCCACTTCACTGTTTTATCAGAATTGATATTGCCCATTTGATAAAAATTATTTGTAGCAAGGATGTATTTCATAGAAAGCATCCTAAAATTAAAGACTTCTTTGTGCGATGCGCGGGGCTAATGTCATCGTGTGATAATATGGAAGATTTTAATACACTGCTTAGCTCAATATTTATTGTCGCTTACAGTGAGTACGATGGCAAAGATTGCGATGGAAATTATGTAATTTGTGAGCAGAAGCGATCGTATTTATTCGAAAGAATAAAGTCATTCACCTTTACGAGCGACGAGAATGACAAAGAATACGATGATTTAGAAACGTTAAATGAAAATGAAAATATAGTTGCATTTATAAATAGTATCAGAGATGCGGCTGAGCAAATTGCAAAAGACAGTGTAGAGACAGATAGGTACAACGCATTTTATTGTCCAGAATTAGTCACATATCTAGTTAAATTAGCTAAACATTTTCCACTCTGGACACAGGTGATGAGGGGATATTTCCCTCTGTCATCGAATATAGCGACATCCTCTAGATGTGAAGCATATTTTAAAGATCTGAAGCATTCAGATTTGGGCGCAAATTATAAACCAATGCGCGTGGATAAATTTATCATACACCACATAAAATCTATCGAAAGTCTCTCGAAATTAGAACGTGCTGCAATTAAACGCACGAACGAAAAAATTGCACTGCTGCAAACTGAGGTTAGACAAGAAAAAGAAAGAAAAATTGATTCGCGTGATTTTGGCGAAAATGCGCAGAACGCTGCGCATACTTATGATTATTTAAGGGAACAGGAAAATTGGAAAGGATTAAATGTTGCAGCCAAATCAAATAAATTAAAAGATTTACAAGTTTCAGCTAATAATAGGAATTATATAGACGACGATGAAAATAAAGATAATTTAAATACAAACGCGGATGTACAAAAAAGCAATAAATTAAATATAATGCAGAAGCCCTTAATCGAAAACAAAAATAATACTCCTAGAGGGAAATATTTAACTCCATGCCCAGACATTCACCTCACATATGACAGGCCATTAAGGAAAAGAAGAAATGAAATATTAATAAATGGAAATAACTGTAATTTGGTTACTCTTAATGGCAAAAATATATATATTAAAAATACGTGTGCATTCGACTCATTGGTTGAAATATTAACCAGTGCGTATTGCAATTATAGTACATTTAAAAACTGGATCGATGAAAACTCAGAAAATATATTTCTGATGTTTGTCAAAAAATACGCTATGGAGAATATTAACAACTCTGTGTACGAAGAACGAGGAGCTATTTTATGTACAATATTTGAAATTCGCAATAATATTGTAGATTGTACTACAAGTCCCAATTGGCTATTTTCAAAACTTATTACTGACGTTTGCAGTGTCGAAGAAAATAGAATCTGCGGCAAATGTAAAGTACATTTGAGAAAATATTTTGTAGTAGATTTTATTAGTACAAACACAACTGAAGATTTTAAACAAAATTTTCTTAATTTTGTTGCGCAATTCTTCAGTACACAAACAGTCACGTGTAAAACATGTCAATCAGCAGTGCAATTAAAGAGAGAAGCAAAATCATATGTGGTTATAGACCCCGAAATCTTTTTGCAACAAAATAAAATGAAATATCCGAATGGAATAGTTTTAAACAGCATCCCAGAAAAATTTCAAATTGAAGATGCGATATACATTTTAAGTGGCATCGTATGTCATAGCCCACAACATTTTACAGCTTACTGCCGTAATACAGCAGGAATATGGACATTACACAATGATGTTAGTCAAAAGTTGCGGACAATTACAAATCCACAAAGGGTAAAAATAAATCCGTCAACAATAATATTTATAAAAATATAAAAATTCTGTTAAAAGTTTAATTCAACAGAATATATGATAATGGTACCTTACAATAGTAAAACTATTGAATCGGTCCGGCGTCGCACCGCTCTGTAAAGTGCGGTACCACTGACTCTGTCAGTGGTCACAAGTGCCAGCCATGGCACTTGTACTCGCGGATCATACGATCACGCGAGTCGATCGACGCCGACGTAACTTTCCAAGAAAGTGACGAAAGAAATAATAAATTTGACCGGTCCGGCGTCGCACCGCTCTGTAAAGTGCGGTACCACTGACTCTGTCAGTGGTCACAAGTGCCAGCCATGGCACTTGTACTCGCGGATCATACGATCACGCGAGTCGATCGACGCCGACGTAACTTTCCAAGAAAGTGACGAAAGAAATAATAAATTTGACCGGTCCGGCGTCGCACCGCTCTGTAAAGTGCGGTACCACTGACTCTGTCAGTGGTCACAAGTGCCACCCATGGCACTTGTACTCGCGGATCATACGATCACGCGAGTCGATCGACGCCGGCGTAACTTTCCAAGAAAGTGACGAAGGAAATAATAAATTTAATTCACCCTTTAATTCGATTCTCGAGGGTGTACAAACGAAATCACTGGATGGACAAACGTCTTCTACATCTAAGCTAACGAAATATATCGCCGAACCACCGATTTTGATAATTTACTAGGAAAAAATCGAACTTAAACGTGATCGTTTCGGCGGTGTCCTTCTTTTCGCAATTTTTATTAATAATTCGATTCTGCAGGGTGGACAAACGAAATCTTTGGGTGGAAAAACGTCTTCTACATCTACGCTAACGAAATGTATCGCCGAACCACCGATTTTGATTATTTATTCGAAAAAACTCGAACTTTAACTTGGTCGGTACAACCGTATCGTACATCTTGGCTATTTTTATTAATAATTCGATTCTGCAGGGTGGACAAACGAAATCTTTGTGTGGACAAACGTCTTCTACATCTGAACTAACGAAAGCCATCGTTGGACGAACGATTTTGATAATTTATTCGAAAAAAATCGAACTTAAACGTGATCGTTTCGGCGGTGTCCTTCTTTTCGCAATTTTTATTAATAATTCGATTCTGCAGGGTGGACAAACGAAATCTTTGGGTGGACAAACGTCTTCTACATCTAAGATAACGAAATATATCGCCGAACCACCGAATTTGATTATTTATTCGAAAAAACTCGAACTTTAACTTGGTCGGTACAACCGTATCGTACATCTTGGCTATTTTTATTAATAATTCGATACTGCAGGGTGGACAAACGAAATCTTTGGGTGGACAAACGTCTTCTACATCTAAGATAACGAAATATATCGCCGAACCACCGATTTTGATTATTTATTCGAAAAAACTCGAACTTTAACTTGGTCGGTACAACCGTATCGTACATCTTGGCTATTTTTATTAATAATTCGATTCTGCAGGGTGGACAAACGAAATCTTTGGGTGGACAAACGTCTTCTACATCTGAACTAACGGAAACCATCGTTGGACGAACGATTTTGATAATTTATTCGAAAAAAATCGAACTTAAACGTGATAGTTTCGGCGGTGTCCTTCTTTTCGCAATTTTTATTAATAATTCGATTCTGCAGGGTGGACAAACGAAATCTTTGGGTGGACAAACGTCTTCTACATCTGAACTATCGAAAACCATCGTTGGACGAACGATTTTGATAATTTATTCGAAAAAAATCGAACTTAAACGTGATAGTTTCGGCGGTGTCCTTCTTTTCGCAATTTTTATTAATAATTCGATTCTGCAGGGTGGACAAACGAAATCTTTGGGTGGACAAACGTCTTCTACATCTGAACTAACGAAAACCATCGTTGGACGAACGATTTTGATAATTTATTCGAAAAAAAATCGAACTTAAACGTGATAGTTTCGGCGGTGTCCTTCTTTTCGCAATTTTTATTAATAATTCGATTCTGCAGGGTGGACAAACGAAATCTTTGGGTGGACAAACGTCTTCTACATCTAAGCTAACGAAAACCATCGTTGGACGAACGATTTTGATAATTTATTCGAAAATAATCGAACTTAAACGTGATCGATTCGGCGGTGTCCTTCTTTTCGCAATTTTTATTAATAATTCGATTCTGCAGGGTGGACAAACGAAATCTTTGGGTGGAAAAACGTCTTCTACATCTAAGCTAACGAAATGTATCGCCGAACCACCGATTTTGATTATTTATTCGAAAAAACTCGAACTTTAACTTGGTCGGTACAACCGTATCGTACATCTTGGCTATTTTTATTAATAATTCGATTCTGCAGGGTGGACAAACGAAATCTTTGTGTGGACAAACGTCTTCTACATCTGAACTAACGAAAGCCATCGTTGGACGAACGATTTTGATAATTTATTAGAAAAAAATCTAACTTAAACCTGATCGTTTCGGCGGTGTTCTTCTTTTCGCAATTTTTATTAATAATTCGATTCTGCAGGGTGGACAAACGAAATCTTTGGGTGGACAAACGTCTTCTACATCTAAGATAACGAAATATATCGCCGAACCACCGAATTTGATTATTTATTCGAAAAAACTCGAACTTTAACTTGGTCGGTACAACCGTATCGTACATCTTGGCTATTTTTATTAATAATTCGATACTGCAGGGTGGACAAACGAAATCTTTGGGTGGACAAACGTCTTCTACATCTAAGATAACGAAATATATCGCCGAACCACCGATTTTGATTATTTATTCGAAAAAACTCGAACTTTAACTTGGTCGGTACAACCGTATCGTACATCTTGGCTATTTTTATTAATAATTCGATTCTGCAGGGTGGACAAACGAAATCTTTGGGTGGACAAACGTCTTCTACATCTGAACTAACGGAAACCATCGTTGGACGAACGATTTTGATAATTTATTCGAAAAAAATCGAACTTAAACGTGATAGTTTCGGCGGTGTCCTTCTTTTCGCAATTTTTATTAATAATTCGATTCTGCAGGGTGGACAAACGAAATCTTTGGGTGGACAAACGTCTTCTACATCTGAACTATCGAAAACCATCGTTGGACGAACGATTTTGATAATTTATTCGAAAAAAATCGAACTTAAACGTGATAGTTTCGGCGGTGTCCTTCTTTTCGCAATTTTTATTAATAATTCGATTCTGCAGGGTGGACAAACGAAATCTTTGGGTGGACAAACGTCTTCTACATCTAAGCTAACGAAATATATCGCCGAACCACCGTTTTTGATTATTTATTCGAAAAAACTCGAACTTTAACTTGGTCGGTGCAACCGTATCGTACATCTTGGCTATTTTTATTAATAATTCGATTCTGCAGGGTGGACAAACGAAATCTTGGGGTGGACAAACGTCTTCTACATCTGAACTAACGAAAACCATCGTTGGACGAACGATTTTGATAATTTATTCGAAAAAAATCGAACTTAAACGTGATAGTTTCGGCGGTGTCCTTCTTTTCGCAATTTTTATTAATAATTCGATTCTGCAGGGTGGACAAACGAAATCTTTGGGTGGACAAACGTCTTCTACATCTAAGATAACGAAATATATCGCCGAACCACCGAATTTGATTATTTATTCGAAAAAACTCGAACTTTAACTTGGTCGGTACAACCGTATCGTACATCTTGGCTATTTTTATTAATAATTCGATTCTGCAGGGTGGACAAACGAAATCTTGGGGTGGACAAACGTCTTCTACATCTGAACTAACGAAAACCATCGTTGGACGAACGATTTTGATAATTTATTCGAAAAAAATCGAACTTAAACGTGATAGTTTCGGCGGTGTCCTTCTTTTCGCAATTTTTATTAATAATTCGATTCTGCAGGGTGGACAAACGAAATCTTTGGGTGGACAAACGTCTTCTACATCTGAACTAACGAAAACCATCGTTGGACGAACGATTTTGATAATTTATTCGAAAAAAATCGAACTTAAACCTGATCGTTTCGGCGGTGTCCTTCTTTTCGCAATTTTTATTAATAATTCGATTCTGCAGGGTGGACAAACGAAATCTTTGGGTGGACAAACGTCTTCTACATCTAAGCTAACGAAATATATCGCCGAACCACCGAATTTGATTATTTATTCGAAAAAACTCGAACTTTAACTTGGTCGGTACAACCGTATCGTACATCTTGGCTATTTTTATTAATAATTCGATACTGCAGGGTGGACAAACGAAATCTTTGGGTGGACAAACGTCTTCTATATCTAAGATAACGAAATATATCGCCGAACCACCGATTTTGATTATTTATTCGAAAAAACTCGAACTTTAACTTGGTCGGTACAACCGTATCGTACATCTTGGCTATTTTTATTAATAATTCGATACTGCAGGGTGGACAAACGAAATCTTTGGGTGGACAAACGTCTTCTACATCTACGATAACGAAATATATCGCCGAACCACCGATTTTGATTATTTATTCGAAAAAACTCGAACTTTAACTTGGTCGGTACAACCGTATCGTACATCTTGGCTATTTTTATTAATAATTCGATACTGCAGGGTGGACAAACGAAATCTTTGGGTGGACAAACGTCTTCTATATCTAAGATAACGAAATATATCGCCGAACCACCGATTTTGATTATTTATTCGAAAAAACTCGAACTTTAACTTGGTCGGTACAACCGTATCGTACATCTTGGCTATTTTTATTAATAATTCGATACTGCAGGGTGGACAAACGAAATCTTTGGGTGGACAAACGTCTTCTACATCTACGATAACGAAATATATCGCCGAACCACCGATTTTGATTATTTATTCGAAAAAACTCGAACTTTAACTTGGTCGGTACAACCGTATCGTACATCTTGGCTATTTTTATTAATAATTCGATACTGCAGGGTGTACAAACGAAATCACTGGATGGACAAACGTCTTCTACATCTAAGCTAACGAAATATATCGCCGAACAACCGATTTTGATAATTTACTAGAAAAAAATCGAACTTAAACGTGATAGTTTCGGCGGTGTCCTTCTTTTCGCAATTTTTATTAATAATTCGATTCTGCAGGGTGGACAAACGAAATCTTTGGGTGGACAAACGTCTTCTACATCTGAACTAACGGAAACCATCGTTGGACGAACGATTTTGATAATTTATTCGAAAAAAATCGAACTTAAACGTGATCGTTTCGGCGGTGTCCTTCTTTTCGCAATTTTTATTAATAATTCGATTCTGCAGGGTGGACAAACGAAATCTTTGGGTGGACAAACGTCTTCTACATCTGAACTAACGAAAACCATCGTTGGACGAACGATTTTGATAATTTATTCGAAAAAAATCGAACTTAAACGTGATCGTTTCGGCCGTACCCTTCTCTTCGCAATTTTTATTAATAATTTGATTCTGAAGGGTGGACAAACGAAAATTTGGGGTGGACAAACGTGGACAAACGCTGGACAATCATTCCCCACTGACAAATCATTAAAAAGTTTTCATGGGGGTGCTGGTGAAAAAAAATTTTTTTTCCATAACTTTTTTTTGATGGGTGGACAAACGAAAATTTTTGTTTGGACAAACGTGGACAAACGATGGACAAACGAATGCCATCGAGTTTTTTTAAAAAATCACATTTGGGGGTGCTAACTTCACAGACCTCCGTTGGAGGTGTTCAAGATAGCCAAAGTACAGGCAACTAATCCCGCGACGTATCTGCTCGTCGATTCCTGTGGAAAACCCGTTTCTGGAGGATTCTATGAACACGAGCTGCAACGCGTCACCTATCCTGATGTGTATCTACTGGAAAAAGTGTTGCGTAGGAAGAGGCATAAGGGTATACGTCAAGTGACTGGGGTTTGATAAATCACACAATTCTTGGATAAATAAAAATAATGTATTGTAACATAATAATACATGATTCAATTGAATACAATGATATATATGTAAAAGAGTGAATAATTTTATTTTTACACATTAATTCCACCATTTATAATAATTTCTATACATACATGAACAATTTTATTTAGCATAATTCCACTATTTATAATTTCTATATACGTGCGAACAATTTTATATTACACAATAAATACAATAAATACAATTTCTATTTTACAATGATATATTATAATGTCCACAGGGCAGAGTGTCTGTCGAATCGGGTACGATATACCGCTTGTCGTCGTATGGACTTAGAGCGATTTTGGATTCCGAAATGGTGTACACTTTGTGCAATTTAGACCGTATGCATGATTATCTGCGAACCATTTCGATCTTCCTGTGCAAACACTGGGCGTAGTCGTCGAAAGTTATGGTCCTGGCTATGACGTTGGTCTTGACGCCTTTCGCCTTTTTCGTATCTTTTTTACCGTCTACGCGGAGTGCATACATTTTCGCTCTAAGACCTACAAATTCGGTCATTATCACACCATTGTTTTCGTCTTTCATCAGTCCCGGAACCTTCTTATTCAAGCGCGGTATATTATATGTATTGTCGATATGATAATCGCTTGTGTCGAATCTTCCGATATGATCTTTCATGGACTCGTAGATATCTTCGCATCGAATGTGATAAATGAGGCTGTCTGTGTCTGTGTATAGAATTTTATAATTTGTTCCGTGCAGGGGGAACATGTACTCGTGATGAAATTTATACAAACAAATTTTTTATATGTCCAGAATGCACATACCCACGTATATCGTTTTGTTGAATTTCACCTCGAATTTTCTCAATTCAACAGCTATTAAATTTTCCGAAAAAACACTTCTTTTGTGGAAATTCGGTTTCGCGATCATTGCCTCCGCGCCATAGCGCCCTTCTCAATGTGTCAAAAGTTTTATATCCACGTGATTTCGTACATTTTCCATAGTTTTACCGAATACCGCGTTGTTCATCAATTTGTACAAATTTTTTTCAAAGTCGGTTGTCGCTCTTGTTCTAAACCGTGTGTTGAGTTCGATGTCTTCGCGGAGCCAGGGAGATTGAGCGAATTTAAGCACGCGGTGTATCTTTGTAATACGAAGACCGTGACGCGTGCACTGCTGCAGGTTGCAATAATGGATAACGTAACGCTGCTTATCGTATACCCTCGCGAGTAACTTGTCTTGTCTGCTGCCAGGTGGTTTGGCACGCGTCTGGCAGAATGGTAGATCGGCATGAGCGTCGTGCAGACGTTGCGGATATTCCAGATCTACCTCGAGAATGTATCCCGTGGGCGAATCGACAGCGATTGAAGACGCGTCAAAATTTGCAAAATCTTCGACCCATTGAAATTTGGCATTTGGCAGGGGCTGATACATTACCCATCCATACAAATTGTTTACATCAAAGTACATCAAGTACGATGATTGTTCCGATGCGTCGTAAGATGGCATGTACTTGTTATTGGCATGTGCATATCTTCCGGAACATTGACTTAAACCAGCGCGTGTACCGCGTTCGATAAACATAACCATATCGACGTCGGTGAGTAGTTCGAACGTAATTTTGGTATGTTTAAGCATGGCATCCCACGTGAAACCGGGTAAAGTATAATAATGCCCTGAATCTAGTCCGTAACTCCTGATACAACTTTCGCGAAAATTTTGAAAAATATCTGCCAATAACAAGACATCTCTTTTCAAATACATGTCGCTGTATTCGCCCAAGGTTCTATTGTCGAAACGTTGCCAGACCGTCTCGGCGTGCGCGTAATTGCTCTCGGATACAGTCTCCCCCGTTAAGGAACTGTAGAATGATTCGCGCGGCGATAAGCATGGATCCTGCAGCTTGTTCGCGCAATCAAGGTATTCATATGGAAAGACACCCTTTCACGTCAATAAATTGAAATCCTTGGTGAATAATGTTTCAAATTCGGATCGTAAAATTTTTAATTTTTCTGTACTAAGAAAATATGCTAATTTGTCGAGACTGGTATTGAGAAATTTGTACGAAACGATGAATCGCAATTTAATACAATTTCGCGAGTCTGATTCAGCCGTATCTTCAACAATTTTTGTGAATGAAATATACTTTTCTTTAGTTATAGGCGCACATAGTCGCATAATTCTATTTCGTTCTTCGCGTTCTTCGCGCTGCCAAATGATGTCATCCCGCACACCTGCTCCAGAGGATTTAAATTACACACGATCGCGCAATACGCTGCGATGTTAAGATAGAAAAAAACATTTTTTAAATATTGTTAGCTTTAGAATGCATGCGATTGTACCACTATGTAGTGCTGTCTCTTCCTCTCCCTCCCCGAATTTAGCTTTTAAAGTAATGCTCCCTCTTTCTCATTATCCGAATATGTGGTTTGTAATACATCGATCTTTCCCGACATCGTTCGGGAACAATTTGTGCTGCATATTGATTTGTGAAAAAAATTTGGGGAAAAAAACTTCTGGGAGCGGATCGAGTCCGAAAAAGATTTTTTCGGACAGGACCCGCCCCCAGAAATTATTACAGAGGGTCATTCCTCCCTCGGTTAGGTATGACCACATTTTCGGGGTGGGCCAAGGTCTGAAAGAGATTTTTTGGGGGGTCATTCCCTCCCTCTGAAAAATTTCCAGCGATGGGCCAGGTCTGGAGAGGTCTCCGCGGCAGTTCGACCCGGACTGATCCCCTCCACGATTACGGCTTCCCCCACTCCGCGGCTTGTGCGCGAGCAAACGGTCTTCTACTCCCCGCAGGCCCCGCGCCCATGTTTCCCTCCGCCGCGCTCCCCCGCGCGCCCCTCAGAGGATCTGAGTTAGAACTGTCCTAGATATACTACTCTCGTCAATGATCCCGTCTCCGCGATGTCCCCCCCTCGACCAATCCGTGCAATTGCGTCGCACGTTCGTCCTGTGAATGGGGACACCATTTCCCGTCTGCTGTCCACCCCTTGCATTCTGCGACCTGGGGATCCCCTGAGATCCACCACGCCGGAGCCATGCCCCGGGGCTCAGAGCATTCGCTTTCAGGGGGGCATGCGGGGCGGTTTCACGTATGTCGCGCTCCGCTGCGGACCACCTATTGTGGCACATTCGGGGAATTCAGAGTTGTATCCGAGCCGCGGTGGCAGTCCCCCGACACCTTGTCCCTCGTCGTGGGGTATCGTGAACCTGCAACAATTCAAGAAAGAGGGGCCGGGCTACGAAGGTAGTCTCCGCAAGCCAGTCCACTGGATTAGGTTAAAACTAATCTTCAGACTCATCGTTCAGGGTTTCAAACACTCCTCGAGAAAAATACTTCCTTGATTTTTAGCCTATGAACGGCCCATCTCAGCTAAACGACTCCACTCTTCGGAACTCTCTCTCTCTCTCTCTCTCTCTCTCTCTCTCTCTCTCTCTCTCTCTCTCTCTCTCTCTCTCGGGGGTTTGGCGATCCTGCGACGGTATTCGACCCCGAACTCCCTCCGTCGCGACTTCGCACTCGGCCATTCTGCGACGGCGTTCGCCCTCGAACTCCCTTCGTCCCAGCTGGGCAACTCCGCGCACTCTAGGCGCCTCCACGTTGCCTCGGTGGTGCCCGCGCTCCTGGGGACGCCGCTCGCCAGCAACTCAACTGCATGGATCCCTGACTGCCACCCAGAGCCGTACACCCACCAACCCTTGGTGTGGTCCGTGCACTTCTGGATGTCCCTGTCGGAGTAGCACCCCCATCACCAACACTCCGACGCTTCATCTAGAGCGTCCTATCTCGGCCTCTTCTGATGACGATTCCCCGAATCCGTCGAGCCCCTCGATTCTTCTTGCAGCTCCAAGTCGAATCGGCATTGTTGAACGTTGTATCTGGATAGCGTTCGGCAACTCACACCGTCCTCACGGAAAACCGTTCTCCCCGTTTCAGGAGAAGTCAAAACGTCATTGTCAAAACGTTAATCTTGCTCGTTACTCGTGAAAGAGCCAACTTCAGTGTGTACTCATTTCCATTTGATGAACGCTCGCATTACTTTTAACGGCAACCATTCCTTGCCATTTTCTACGTTAGACAATGAGAACGATACAACTAGAATTCAGATTCCTTTTCGTAAGCCGGCATCCCGAGCTTCCAGAGCCGACCTAGCAATGGCCTCCTAGTTGCTCTCCGCTCCAGCAGCATCCCCACGTTGAAGTCCCGTTCTCCCGAGGAACTGCTCCGATGTCGATGGGCCTCGTCGCCGCTCCGCTGCTCCTGTGTCCATCCGTCGCCGTTGGCGGGCCTCGACCGCCGTCGCCGCTGCTTCTGCGGCTGTCCCTCATCGCTGCCACTACTCCTGCAGCTGTCCGTCGTTGCTACCACTGCTTCTGCGGCTGTCCCTCGTTGTTCAGCTGCAGGCTGAATCGCACGCAACGGCTCCTTGCGTATCGCACGCAACAGCTCCTTGCGTTTCTTCTCAGGTCTTTCTGGATCCGTGGCTACGGATCCCACTTCTGACACCAGTGTTGCGCCGGGGTGTTTCCATCGCCGGCCACCCCGTCGCAAAGGGATATAGAATAACCACACGTGAGTGCACATTGCACAACTCTGCTATATTTCATTATACAGACATCGGTTATAGATTCATAAACGTAGACGGACACGACCGCTCACGGTGGCCTATACTAGAAGACAGTCCTCTTGTCGGCCTCCTGATCGACCTCTTGAAGGGGGCCGACCTTCTTTTCTCTTCAGGCCTATACCCGGTGCTCGCAACAGTGTTGCTGCTTCGGAAGAGCAATGATACAAGTGCAAAATTGGCACATTTCGGGTAACATGTGTCACTGATCTCAGAAATGTCTACTTAATCCTTTCAATAAAATAATGACATAATTGTAGTAACAGGCCTGACTGCTAGAGGGCAGTTAGACCATGGTTGAAATATCAGTTGTTCGCTCTCATGCATCGTAAGAACAGCGGCATAAATGTTAATTGTGTTTCAGATTTAAAGATTGACTTTATTTTTCCGCTAGAAAATGAGGTTTACAACAAATGTTTCAAGCTTCATGTGCTGAATTTGGCTGATATAAGGACGTAATAATATCAGTAATAATAATAATAATATTGTGTTCCACTATTTTAATTAGGTACTTTACCTAATAACATTCTTGACAGAAGTGTTAAATGTTAATTTCCAAATTTGGGAGAACCATGCCATAATTCCACGAACGAGGTAATAGTGGTGACTTTTAGCAACATCCCTTTGTGATTAACTTAAAAGTAACTAAAATATTCTAACAATTGCTTTGTTTCCAACATCATCAAATATTTTTTTTCATTGTGTGATTACATGTATGATTAAATACAATTGGTTTTTACATGTCCTGAAGAATTATTTGTTTTTCCGTTGTGTGATTGTTCTTCCGAAACAGCGATATTAACTTTGACCATTTATTTTACGGGTACATTTTTATTCTTCTAATTTATGCAATATTACCAATACGTTTCTTTGACGTTTCAAAAAACGCGGATAAAGTAATTTAAACATTATGAAGATAACAGGAGTGAAACATTAATTTTAATCAATGCAAATATCATGCATTAAGTATGTTTTACATTTAAAATGTTAGTTGAAAAACAAATGAAATTTTGTAACCGAATGACGCTGCCCACATATGTATGTGTAACGTTCTCGAACGAGACGTTGCCGTTAATTACAGGAGATTCCAAAAGTAGAGCGGTTTACCCGTGGAATTGTGGGATTAGTTCGGGTGGCGTGCGATAAAGAAATGAATTTCGCGAAACGGGAGTGCTTCTTTTAACAATAACAAAACACTTTATTCAATAACGTTTGACACTAGGTCTAAATAGTACATAGAATTAAATCAATATAACGGAACGCAAGATAATTACGTGACGACGTACCAGTCAGTCTAAATGAATAATGTTTGTTTCGATTTTGACGCTAGGTCAGTGTAACGGAACGAAAAAGAAGCTTTGTCGGTAGACATAGGATTTGACGCTTCGGTCGGTAAAACAGAACATAAGGATCGTTTGATGTTTTCGGTATAGAATACTTAGAACAGAGGCGTTAATTAATATAGAAAATATTGTATAAAGGTACGATACTAAATCGCTAATTGAACATAAAGTCTCGACACGAAGTCGGTATAATAATACAATAAATGACGCCTTGGTCGATTTAGATGAGTTAAGATGAGAAGTTGAGAGGATTCCTTCTCTCAGACTACTAATGGCTTCCTGTTGCCTATCAACTGGCCCACGCTTTCTAGGATGGAAGATGAGGGGCTAACTAAAGTGGCCTCTGTTATAGATACCTTGTGGCTCTGGGGCTAATTAAAGCGACCAGAGATGGAAGCCGAGCGGATAATTAAAGCGGCCAGAGATGGAAGCCGAGGGGCTAATTAAAGCGGCCAGAGATGGAAGCCGAGGGGCTAATTAAAGCGACCTCAGATGGTAGCCAGGTAACCGGTTAAAGTGTCCCCAGATGGAAGCTGAGGAGCTAATGAAAGTAGGGATGGGCGATGTTCATCGATGTTTACGAAATATCGATTAGGGGGGACCAAACATCGATGTTTCAATATCGATAATGAACTGATCGATGCTTACGGAATATCGATTATAGGGGACCAAATATCAATAATGAACTACCGAAGATAATCTTCGCTTTTTTTTAAGCTAATTTACGGACGCACAATCGAACGAACGATATTTATCGCTTTTCGATATATCGTTGAATCCTGATTTGCTCGTTCAGACGCAACCGAAGCAACGTTTTATCGTATGACATACGCTTAAAGTGTTTAAACTGTTCGAAACATTTGCAAATGTTTAATTTTGTATTTGTCTGTCCGTCTGCCCTTTGTCGTTGTCGGTACGCGTGTCAGGCGCATGGTCTGTGGTCCCTTTTTTAAATTTTTGGATTGAAAAATAGTTACATTTAATATGAGACTTCGAAGTACGTAAGTATATTGCCTTATTATCATTGGTATTATATTAATAGGAATAGTTTGGTTTGGTTTGACTTCATTTTTCCTTATTGCTTATAAGCTACCGCATTATTATTTACGGAATTGTGCATGTTTATGTTATTATGCCAATGAAGTGTTTTCTTATGGTTTCAGGTTGTATTAAAAACTTAAATGTGTTGAGAACAGACGTTCAAATTCTGCGCGCTTATTCCCCTCCCACTCTCCGATCTTCTTCTGATGTCCCAACGCAAGCGCGGGGCGGAAGCAAACTTCCTTCCGTTGTTATACTGTAAGCTACACGCACGTGTAAAAAGACCGTCTCAGTATTAATAGATAAAATCGTTGTATTAACCATTATATTCATAATAAATAAGTATAGATATATAAGTGCAACATATCACGAGTTCAGTCAAAGTCATTTCTGACCCAACAGAGACATAACCCTGTCAGTCAGCCATTTACAAATAGTCATTCAACATGCTGGGTTCAATTAAATGCTTCGCTGCGTTTGAATTATAGACTAAGCTATTTTTTGCCTGGAAACTTGTTCTCTGTAATGTCGAAATTCGCTATCATCTGCCCAAAAATTCTAAAACTTCTATTGAATCTTTTTCTTCCATAAGGTTACTGAAAAATCAATATTTTTAGGAGAACTATTATAATGCCGCCAAAGAATCAGTACTGGGAATATTTTGAAAAAATAAGTAATGCTACAGCAAGATGTCGCTCTTGTTAAAAAATTTTGAAAACTTGTGGGAACGCGACAAATTTAGAACTACATGTGGAAAAAATGCATGGTCTTTTGTTGCCCACAAAAAAAAGTAATACAAATGAGTAGTAGGGCTATGACAGTTCCAACGCAAATTTGAGTTTCATGGTCGCAGGAAATCCAACGCGGCGGCGAGGGTGGGCGGGCGCGCGGCCGGGCGCGCGGCCGGGCGGGCGGTGGCGTATGACGTCACAGAGATGATGGAGTGGTGGGGGGTGTACCGATAAGTAATCGGATACCGAATCAATATCGGACCGCGGGATGAATTGCTAACTCTGGAGCGTGGTACCGACTACAGTCGGTAAGGAGGGAAATATTAATTTTAAGATATTAATGTAAATGAAAAAACAGAATCTCGTGCGACGGGGCTCGAACCCAAGACCTCCGCGGTACGAGTCAGCCGCCTATCCAACTCCCCCAACGCCCACTCTCTCGGATGATGTCGGGCAATGTCGGGAAAGATTGGCGTTTATACACACCGCGTCTTCGGAGGAGGGAAAAGGGAGAGCAATACTTAGTTATTTAAAAGATAAATTCGAGGGGAGGGAAAGAGACAGCACTACTTGGTGGTACAAAGCTAACAATTTTTTCAAAATATATTCCAACGTCGCAGCGTATCGCGCGATCGTGTGTAATTTAAATCCTCTGGAGCAGGCGTGCGGGATGACATCATTTGGCAGCGCGAAGAACGCTCGAACGAAATAGAATTATGCGACGTCAGCAGAAATGTTTTTTCAACAACGCAGAGAAATAATAATTTTTGAAACGTCGAATCTTAAAATTATATGGCGAGAGGAGGAGGAGGAAGACGGGTAAATAAATAGAGAAATAATATACGTTTAAGAAATATATATTGTTACAAACGAAAAATAGAATATAAGTATTATTTAACATTTTTTCCTACGAGCTTCAGCTACAATATCAGTGATGGAGTTTCAGACAAGACCCGCCCCCAGAAATTTTTTCAGAGGGACATTCTCTCCCTTTGTGGAAATTTTTTATCTATACCAATATGCAGCATTAGCAGAATTTTTTCCCCCCAAACGCAGAAAAATAATAATTTTTTAATCAACGATCTAACGAACCAATACGTAGCAAACAGACATTCTAAAGCCGACAATATTTCAAACATCGCAGCGTATCGCGCGATCGCGAGTAATTTGAATCCTCTGGAGTAGTCGTGCGAGATGACATCATTTGGCAGCGCGAAGAAGGCGCGAATCATAGAAAGAATTATGTGGCGTCAGCAGAAAAATTTTTTCCATATCAACAGACATTTTTTCCCAACGCAGAGAAATAATAATTTTAATCCCCTCCCACATCGATCTGTCGAACCAATATGTAGCAACCAGACAGACACTCTAAAGCTAAAAATTTTTCAATATGTTTTTTCAATCTTAATATCGCAGTGTATAGCGCGATCACGTGTAATTTGAATCCCCCGTGATGGGACCGCCGTGCAAGATGACATTTGGTGGCGTGAAGAACGTACGAATCATAAAAAGAATTATGTGGTGTCAGCAGAAATTGGTGAGGAGAGAAGGAGGAAGACGGGTAAATAAATAGATTGTAATGTATGTAAAATGATTATATATTGTTACATTAATTAAAAAATAGAAATATAAAAAAGAAAAAATATAAAAATAGAATATAAATAGTGTCTCGGCAGAACCATCTCTCTCTCCCTCTCTCTCTCTCTCTCCCTCTCTCTCTCTCTCTCTCCCTCTCCCTCTCTCTCTCTTTCTCCTTCTTTCTCCTCCTCTTTTTCTCTTTTTCTCTTTTTTACATCAATCGCAAGACAATTTGAACATTCTCGAACAGCTGATGGACATCCTATTTACTTTTCGCGACATCATACATACATACTCTTCCACACAACACCTCACATACACTCACGCTCTCGTGACCGCCCCGAGTGCTCAGTTACATACAGTTACTCACAAAATTGAGCGTACACCTAGGTTGGTAATGAAAATTGACGAAAAAATGAATACAAACACACATATTCAAAAACGAAAACACAATATATATTTTATTCGTATATTTTACTAAATAATTCGTAAAAAATTTCTAAATAAAATAGACTATTTGTCTATATTTAACAGAAATTGTAAAAGTACACGTACTTTAGTGACACAAAATTGAGCGTACACGTAGGAATTTTCACATTACGCAGGTCTGTATTGGTTAAATGTTGGTATTATTGAAGAGGAAGTCCCGCGAAATGTCTTTCAAAGTTCGGTTGCGCAGGAATCAGAAACAAAAAATTATATGTTATCTGTATATTGACGATTATAGTAGCAACATGGCTAATAAGAGGAAGCAGACTGACATTTTAATACGAAATCTTATTGTAAACTTATATTCGCAAGGTAAATCCTTTCGTCAAGTAGGGAAAATAGTCGGCAGAACACATTCTTCCGTATAAAAAATTATAAACAAATTTCAGTACGATGGAACAGTCCGAAATACACCTGACCAAGGAAGAAAGAAAATATTGTCGAACACTGATGAACGATTCATTTGTCGACAAATTAAAATAAATCCGAACACAAGTGTGCGGAAATTAATGTTAAAGGTTTCCTCGCATATAAATAAAGATATCTCGGTTGAAACAGTTCGCAGAACATTAAGAAAAGACGGATATAATGGTCGAGTCGCTCGAAAGAAACCGTATATCTCCCAAGTCAAATAGACAGAAACGCATAGAATTTGCAAAAGCGTTTGTAAATTTTGACGAAAGTTTTTGGGAAAATGTTATATTTTCTGACGAGACTAAAATCAATTTTTTGGACGGGATAGAAGGAAGCAAATTGTATGGCTACAGCCAAATAGTGAGCACCACCATAGAAATATATGTCCAACGGTTAAACACGGAGGAGGATCCGTTATGTTATGAGGATGTATAGGTGCGAATGGTACCGGAAGTATCGAATACATAGATGGCATTATGGACAAAATTAAGTACTTAAATATCTTAAAAAAGAATCTAAAAAATTCAGCAGAAAAATTAAAAATGCCGCGGGTGTATTACTTTCAACAGGATAATGACCCAAAGCATTCATCATATATAGTTCAATTATGGTAGCTGTATAATATCCCAAAGATGCTAAAAACACCTCCCCAGTCACCTGATCTCAATCCCATTGAGAATGTCTGGGAAGAAATAAAATCCAGGATGGTTTTTAATAACAATTTCACGAATATAGAAGATTTCAAACGAAAGTTGCGAGAAGAATGGGAAAACTCCGCCTTCTTTAATAAAATACCTAATTTATTCTATGCCACGTCGCTTACAAGCCGTAATTGATGCCAGGGGATATGCGACGAAGTATTTATAAAGTAAACGATATAGTATAAGTTTGTAAATAGTATTTTAACAAGGTGTACGCTCAATTTTGTGCCACTAAAATACGTATACTTGTACAATTTCTGTTAAATATAGACCAATAGTCCATTTTATTTAGAATTCTTTTTACGTATTATTTGGTAAAATATATGAATAAAATATATATTGTGTTTTCATTTTTGAATATGTGTGTTTGTATTCATTTTCCCGCCAATTTTCGTTACCAATCTAGGTGTACGCTCAATTTTGTGAGTAACTGTAGAACAGTAGTATCTCGTCATTATTCGCCGAAACTGTTACGTATCTATTGTATCGCCTCAATTCTCTATCTCTAAATAAACCGCTCCATTCTCAACATTTTTGAGTTCTCTCTGTACAAATAGAATATAAAAATATAAAAATACAATATAAAAAGAAAAAATATAAAAGTATAAAATAAAAAAGAAAAAATATAAAAATACAATATAAAAAGAAATATATAATAATAATAATTTAATTTATTGCCCACATTCGTGTTACAATTTAACGATCATATACTCTTTCCATTTCTGTCCCGTGATTGTGTCAGTATAAGTCCTACCCTTCTAATGTTTTCTGCTGTGTCTTAACAATTTCTTTCTATTTTACAAGTGTTTCGTAATCTATTCTATGTTACATAATATTCTTTTATAACTTTCCTGTTCTTCCCATCTTTTCCTTCTCCCTATATTATCTCCTGTAGAGTAGCCAAGTTTTTCCCTTTTCCTCTAATTACCTCTGCCCAATTCCTACCAGTCTCTCCACTTACTTCACATGCTTCAATCGCGTGTTTCACTGTTTCTTCCTCTTTCTTACATACCCTTTCTTCTTTCATTAGCCAATATTTGCATGCCCTTGTTTCACTAAAATATATGAATCGTCCTATCCTTTCTAATTCTCCTCTTCTTTTTTCATTTTCCCCCCATAAGCATTTCGACTTATCTCCTGGTTTCCATGCCACCTCACTTAATTCTCTTAGGAACGTTGACTCTTTTACTTTCATCCCTCTTCCTTGTTCTTGAATGCCTTTTACTTATCTGCTCTCTTTTTGATCCACAATTCTTCCCCATTTAATCTTCTTCTTTTCCATCCTTCATTTCACCATCCTCTCGGTTCCAAGAATTTGATTCTCATACTTTCCCTTTTCATTTCTTCATTTCCTCTCAATAGTCTTCTCACACATTTATATCTTATCGATCCTTCTTCCGAGTTTATTAGTCTCACTTCAAACTTCATTGCCCATACTCCCATTTTAATTGCTATGCCACCTCTTCCTGTTTCTTTTAACAGCCAGTATGTTGGTGTTGATCTCTACAATTTCATTATCCACCGTATGTATTTCGCCTGCAATTTTTCTAATATCCTCATACCTTCTCCATCCCCATATCTCTGCTCCATACGCCACGGTACTTCTAACTAGCGCATCAAACAGTTACATGCTTCTTTCAAAGTCATTTCTGAATAATCTTCCCCCAATCCCCCCATACTTTTCCTAGTATCATATTCGCTTTCCTAACTGCCTTCTTAATATGTTGTTTATCCTCGTTGTTCTCTCCCTCTCACCGTATAACCTAAATATTCCAGTTCTCTTACTCTTTCTTCTTCATTCCAACGGAGTCTTTCCTCTTTTCTTCTTCCTCCTGCTTTCCTGCATATCATTATCTTAGACTTTTACACATTTAACTCTAAGCCTTTCTTCTTTATGTATCTCTCGAAACTCTTTATCATATTCTTCAGTCCCTGTGCATTATTTGCCATTAACACAACATCATCCGCATATGAAATTGTCCAAATTTTCCTTCTACCTATAACGACTCCTACTTCCTGTTCTTTGTTTCTGCAAATGCGACATTGAAAAGGGTCGAGCTTAACGGGCACCCATGTCTAACACCCTTTCCTGTTAAAAAAATTTTCTATCAGTTCCTTCGTCACTCCTAAAGTGCATATAATTCTGTTGTACAGTTCCTGTATCCTTATTCTTAGTTGTTCGCCTACTCCTTCTTCTTAAAGTCTTTTCCAAATATCCATTTGTTCTTCTAATCTCCTCCTTAGAATGTCCGCGTATATCTTACAATCCGTGTCCATTTAAGTTATGCCCCTATAGTTCTTAATCATTTCCATTTCTTTTTTTTTGAACACATCACTTACTATACCTCATTTCCATTCTTCCGGAAAGTCCCCTTTCTTCCATGTTCTGTTTATCACCGTTGTTTGATTACCTATATTTATGAAGATGATTGCGACCTCGATGTTGAATTAAGATATAATTTAAATGTAGGAGTTTAAATTTTAAGTCTGTTCGACTTTAAATGTCTTACATGATTTGAGTTCAGATCGATGTGAGCCAGATCGGATTGTATCTACATTTATCTAATAAATTTTTGTACGAAAAGACTTAATTTATAAATTTTTTGTTTTTGCTATATTCAATAAAAAATGGAATTTTATATTTATTAGGAATAGGTGTTTACCCAGTGATAATTGTTGGTTGGGCTTCAAATTCTAATTATTCAATATTAGGAACGATTGGGTCAATTTCACAGTCAGTTTCTTATGAAGGAAGTTTATTTTTAACAATATTTTCTGTAATTTTATTAATTGAAAATTAATCATTATTGGATTTATATAAATTTCAATATTATATTGAATTTATTTTAATTTGAATTCCAATACTACGACAGGAAAATCGCGGATAGGTCTTTTAAATTCGGAGACCAACTGCTACTGCACGATGAGACGCTAAGACGTGGGCGGTCAAAAACTAACACCTGCGTGGATAGGCTGTAACACGATTCCAAACACGCACGATAATAATAATTACAGTATAAAGGCCGACGAACAATCCGCGTTCACACAAACACATTATAGAATAGGGCAGTAATAGGGGAATGATCGCAGTTTTGAAGGGAAGTAACGATACACTAACAATTATATTAGGATAAGACTAAGAAAAGTAATTTATTGAAAAAAATGATAAATAAGCGCACAACTAGGCGTCGTCGTCCCAGCCACGTAGGGCACGGTCGGCCTTCAATAGCGACCACAGTCGAGGCCGCGGAGCAGACCCAACGAAGATGACCCCATGACGTTCTACACAAAAAAAAACCAATTGCAAGACTGTTACCACACGCACGGAAATAGAAACAATAACCAGACCTACAATCCCCGGTGCAATAAGACACTCACCAAATAGGACCCTCAGACCCCATGAGTCTTCTTCATCCTCCCAGAATTCTACATGCTGGAAGAACCGACGCCAATGCTCCCGATACTCCCTAATTGCCTCCATATAGGCAATGCTGATACAACCCGGTGGGGCGGGGCACTGGAAACGCTAGAGGAATAATCGGATAAATAGAACAATAAATTTACGCAACATGATGCACAAACAAACCCCACTCGCACGTACAACTAAACCAAACATGATTTTCCGTGGCACGTTCAAAATAACTAACAACATATTCGTTCTACATATCACAACGAAATAAGAAGTGCCCAAGAAAATCCCATATGCCCTCACTTCTCACTTCTACTCCAGTCCAGACAAAGAAGATGAACTGTCCTATGTTAGCAAAAAATTTATCTCGCGCACGCACAAGGAAAGACTTCGCGACTAACAAAAAAAAAATCGAAACACCGACTATACCTCGACATTATAATTTTACAGGATTTTCGTCCTATAAAACGATGATACTACCCGCAGGAGGAACAACCCCCGACACAGATTTCACTATAAAAGAATTCCAACACCACCTCGGCATTTACTTCGAAAACATAGGCAATCTATAGATTTATTGAGATACCGGGAAGTTAGTATTACACGTAGACATGTCTTACATCTGCCAACGCGAAGCGAACCTCCAAACTGCACAATATGATATATTTGCGCAATGTAAAAAACCTTCTACCGACAACTGACAAAAATTATGTAAAACATTCGCCACGAAAATCCAAGACGAGGTAGACCGCGTCGCCAAACTCCTTACCTACGTCCAGGAAACTAAAAGCTCAGCACGAAAACAGCGTCGTGGATAAATAGATGGATTAGGTTACATAGGAACATCACTCTTCCGGCAAATGGATTCCGAAGATAGAAAAAAAATCAATGATTAAATAGACCTTTTAAAAAGACAGGATAACAGATTAAAAAATGCAATCAAGGGACAAATGCAAATTGTAAGAGCCAACACCCGAACTTCTCAACGAGACTATACACGATATATGAGACAGCGTAAACGCACACTTAAACGCGACTTGGCAAATTCAATACTTACTCCAACAGACAACTGACATTACTAAATTTCGAGAGACAGTAGACGAACACCTCATACTAATAAACAGAGTCGCGGAATCACTATTGCATGACACGCAAGACTTGTTCGAAATCATTATAGGTATAAAGAAAGGAGTCCTAAATCCACGGTTAATAACACCAGCACAAATCATAACGTACCTCACTTCCGCACTCGCACATATTCCGAAAGGATTATACTTCCCAATCGGAATAAAATTAAAAAACATGCACGCCCTGTACGAAATCCTTACGTTCACCGCATTTTCGGATACCAAATTAATTACTGTAGTACTAGATATTCCATTGTTAAACGCGAAAAAATTCAAATTGAGCAAGGTGCACCTGGTACCCACGAAGATAAACGAATCGTTCTACGCGTATAGAACCCCTCGACTCATACGTGGGACTTGACACCTCGGTGCAAGATTATATACATCTAAGCGAACAAGGCCTAGCAAAATGTAAGACAATAAACGATCTGTACCTCTGCACCTCTAAACACCCAATGGTCAATGAGATACCATACGGACCGTGCGAAGTACTGTTGTACACAAAATTAACAAAAACCTCAAACAATTGTAAAATGCGAATTATGACACTGAATCACTCCTGCGGGTAGTATCATCGTTTTATAGGACGAAAATCCTGTAAAATTATAATGTCGAGGTATAGTCGGTGTTTCGATTTTTTTTTGTGTTAGTCGCGAAGTCTTTCCTTGTGCGTGCGCGAGATAAATTTTTTGCTAACATAGGACAGTTCATCTTCTTTGTCTGGACTGGAGTAGAAGTGAGAAGTGAGGGCATATGGGATTTTCTTGGGCACTTCTTATTTCGTTGTGATCTGTAGAACGAATATGTTGTTAGTTATTTTGAACGTGCCACGGGAAATCATGTTTGGTTTAGTTGTACGTGCGAGTGGGGTTTGTTTGTGCATCATGTTGTGTAAATTTATTGTTCTATTTATCCGATTATTCCTCTAGCGTTTCCAGTGCCCCGCCCCGCCGGGTTGTATCAGCATTGCCTATATGGAGGCAATTAGGGAGTATCGGGAGCATTGGCGTCGGTTCTTCCAGCATGTAGAATTCTAGGAGGATGAAGAAGACTCATGGGGTCTGAGGGTCCTATTTGGTGAGTGTCTTATTGCACCGGGGATTGTAGGTCTGGTTATTGTTTCTATTTCCGTGCGTGTGGTAATAGTCTTGCAATTGGTTTTTTTTGTGTAGAACGTCATGGGGTCATCTTCGTTGGGTCTGCTCCGCGGCCACGACTGTGGACGCTATTGAAGGCCGACCGTGCCCTACGTGGCTGGGACGACGACGCCTAGTTGTGCGCTTGTATACCATTTTTTTCAATAAATTACTTTTCTTAGTCTTATCCTAATATAATTGTTAGTGTATCGTTACTTCCCTTCAAAACTGCGATCATTCCCCTATTACTGCCCTATTCTATAATGTGTTTGTGTGAACGCGGATTGTTCGTCGCCCTTTATACTGTAATTATTATTATCGTGCGTGTTTTGAATCGTGTTACAGCCTATCCACGCAGTTGTTAGTTTTTGACCGCCCACGTCTTAGCGTCTCATCGTGCAGTAGCAGTTGGTCTCCGAATTTAAAAGACCTATCCGCGATTTTCCTGTCGTAGTATTGGAATTCAAATTAAAATAAATTCAATATAATATTGAAATTTATATAAATCCAATAATGATTAATTTTCAATTAATAAAATTACAGAAAATATTGTTAAAAATAAACTTCCTTCATAAGAAACTGACTGTGAAATTGACCCAATCGTTCCTAATATTGAATAATTAGAATTTGAAGCCCAACCAACAATTATCACTGGGTAAACACCTATTCCTAATAAATATAAAATTCCATTTTTTATTGAATATAGCAAAAACAAAATATTTATAAATTAAGTCCTTTCGTACAAAAATTTATTAGATAAATGTAGATACAAACCGATCTGGCTCACATCGATCTGAACTCAAATCATGTAAGATATTAAAAGTCGAACAGACTTAAAATTTAAACTCCTGCATTTAAATTATATCTTAATTCAACATCGAGGTCGCAATCATCTTCATAAATATAGGTAATCAAACAAAGGTGATAAACAGAACATGTAAGAAAGGGGACTTTCCGGAAGAATGGAAAGAAAGGAGGAATAGTAAGTGATGTGTTGAAAAAAAAAAAAAAGAAATGGAAATGATTAAGAACTATAGGGGCATAACTTAAATGGACACGGATTGTAAGATATACGCGGACATTCTAAGGAGGAGATTAGAAGAACAAATGGATATTTGGAAAAGACTTTAAGAAGAAGGAGTAGGCGAACAACTAAGAATAAGGATACAGGAACTGTACAACAGAACTATATGCACTTTAGGAGTGACGAAGGAACTGATAGAAAATTTTTTTAACAGGAAAGGGTGTTAGACATGGGTGCCCGTTAAGCTCGACCCTTTTCAATGTCGCATTTGCAGAAACAAAGATCAGGAAGGAGGAGTCGTTATAGGTAGAAGGAAAATTTGGACAATTTCATATGCGGATGATGTTGTGTTAATGGCAAATAATGCACAGGGACTGAAGAATATGATAAAGAGTTTCGAGAGATACATAAAGAAGAAAGGCTTGGAGTTAAATGTGTAAAAGACTAAAATAATGATATGCAGGAAAGCAGGAGGAAGATGAAAAGAGGAAAGACTCCGTTGGAATGAAGAAGAAAGAGTAAGAGAACTGGAATATTTAGGTTATACAGTGAGAGTATATATATGCATAATTCTATGATTCTGTGAGATCGCGCGATACGCTGCGACGTTGGAAAACATTTTGAAAAAATTGTTAGCTTTGTACCACCAAGTAGTGCTATCTCTTTCCCTCCCCTCGAATTTAGCTTTAAAATAACTAAGTATTGCTCTCTCTTTTCCCTCCTGCGAAGAAGCGGTGTGTAAAAAGCCGATCTTTCCCGACATTGCCCGACATCATCCTATAATTATTATGCTTTGGCGTTTGGCAACGGCCAATGCACAAACGAGGTATGGAATAGACCCTACTTTTTGGGACTTCGTGTCACCACCCAAACTGTGTTACCGACCCATAATTTGAGGGCTGAATTTAGCGACCTCTGTTCATGAACAGCGTCCAACTCAAGAACTACTCTGAAATGTGTTGAAATACTGAAAGATGTGTGCGTGCTTGTATACATGTGACTTGTTTAAAGTGAGAGTTTAACATAGAGGGCAGGCTTTCGCTAAGCTACGCGTTGGCTCGGTTTGTCGACTCACGCCGGATTTCTCTCTAAAAATCTATTTCGGGGATCAGGAGCCTATATGGCGCTGCAATATGGCACTTCTTGAGAGCTTATACAAACTATAAATTGCAAGATGAAATTGATTGTTAGTATTTTACATGTAGTGGAACATTTAACTAATATTTTCACGTGTCGTACGCCGAAAAATATTAAAAATTGACGCTATCACTAACATTCCCGCTAATCACTGCACATCGCGCATTTCTAAATAGACGGCGCCCATCCTACGACACGTAAAAATCATCGAAGATAATGAATTAAAACGTTTTTGTAAAATTTATATTCGTAGTTTTTGGGATCCGAGGTCCCTAAATCCCTACGCTTCGTTACAAATTGATTGGCTCTGTCCTTATTAAGTATTGAATGGATTTAAAAATTATAAAAAACATCTACGATGTAAATACACGAGCATAAGTATCG
The DNA here is from genome assembly GCA_944738655.2 of Andrena hattorfiana. Lineage (NCBI taxonomy): Eukaryota > Metazoa > Arthropoda > Insecta > Hymenoptera > Andrenidae > Andrena > Andrena hattorfiana. The sequence continues at coordinate 14,312,328 of OX122895.1, forward strand.
CTTACGTTAAGATCTGGGCACACATAGCAGTTCCGTGTCAGTTCACGTAGAATTCGGGTACTCTTCATTACTTTCCTCAATTACTTTACTCCAAGCACTTTCCATTACAGTTATTAAAAATAATCAGGATTTTATCAAGTTTGGTGTCATTTTCATCAGAAAAATACTAGTAATCCATTTGTGATACTTCTATGATAGAAGTTGGCATACTGATTACTGAATGGCCTATTGCAGACTTTGTCCTTATGTCATTACTCTAGCGTTTATGACCCCCGAGCCGCATCGTTTGAAAGCTTTTACCTAAGAACCCCTCAGGGTTGTAAAAAAAGGTACGCGTTACCGTTCAACCGATTTCAAGATAGCGTACAGTGAAAAGGCCAGAATGTCGTGGCCATCGAATTTTAACTTTCTGAGTACGAATACAGATCCGACACTGAAGGAAAAAGATGAATGAGTATAATGGTCTTGAATTTCAAAATTTTAAGCTACGATAAGGTTGACCGCGGCGGTATCCACCTGCGCGAAGAGATTTTTCGCCTCCTGCGTGTAAAAGCCACAATAATGGCGCATCATTAAAAAAAAGTGGCATTAATGGAAGCCGGTATAAGCGTGGCGTTGAGTAGCTAAAAGTTTAAAATATTCAGACATAAAAATTCTGAAAAAAAAATTAAAATACCGCTACTATCAAAGACACGTCTGATTAGTTGCCCCTTAAGTCTTATCTATGTATACACTGCATTAAAGATAAAATTTTGAAAAAGAAAACCAGAACAATAGATTCTGAGGTCTGCAAACGCATTGTTGGACGTGGCCGAAACCGCGACGTGGAGCCTGTTGACATCGACAAAAGAACGAGATGGTCGGCGGCCGACGAAGGCAATCTCTTCGGAGAGCTGCCAGCGACCGCTGGACAGCAGTGATCCCCGAGCTTCGAAAATTTTTGGATGGTCTCTTTCAAATTCACGTGGCAAAGAGCTATTGGGTATTTCCCGGCCCAGGTAAGCGAGCTGCGCGCTCCGCTTTTATGATCGGTTTACCACTCATCCCAGATTACTGTAATGAGGTTTGAAAACACTGTCGACTGGTCTCGTACCCATCTCAGTTTCAAAATTTTTAGCTACGTCAGGGTTGACCGCTGCGCTATACCTCTGTACGGAGAGATTTTTCGCCACCTGCGTGTAAAAGCCACAATAATGGCGCATCGGTCCAACAAATAGAAAATCATAATTAAAACCAGCTTCAAAAGAATTAAAATGCGCTAAAAAGTAAAAAATAATTTTGTTCCTTATTTAATCTACGACACTCAATTTTTTAATATCAGCGCCTCATCATTTGCACTGTGTAAATCTGGCGCCGACTTAAAAAAAATTGAGTGTCGTAGATTGAAGGAATATGAGGTTACTTCAGTACCTTTATTAAAACACAATAGTTTAGACTTGAGTCTCTTTATTTATATGTCTTATAACAGACAAGACGTTTGACCTTGTCAAGGTGTGGGCGATGACTGGTGTCTGCCGGACGCACAATTTTCCGGCAAGACGCGCGCGACAAGAAACACCTCCTAATTGGTTGACCCGATGCCGGTGTCAACCAATCGGTATTTTTCGTGTCCCAAAATCGCGCCACCTATTTCGCGCGTCTGCGGCGCGCTTTACCGTAACGGGGGTGAGATTTGGCGGGAAGAATACTCCTGCCAATGCAGCGGGATTTCCCCCAGGCCCCGAGGCGCGTGACGTGGCCGGTCGCAAGCCACCCGGCCTCGCATCGTGGGCCCTTCGGAAACTCGAGGATTATGATACCCGCAATAACTATTGAGGCCGTAAACGAAAGTCTCGAAGGAAAACATGCTTTGTTCAAAATTCAATCACGAAAGGAACGAAAAGCGGCTTACTCAAAAATAGCTTTCCTGGCGCGCGTGTCATAAACCATGCCGACCATCTGCACACCAAATGTCCGTACTTGGTCATGCCGATGGCCGCTACATCACCCCCCTGCCAGTGCAAACGTTATTCGACGAAGTCATGATGCTAGTTACTCTAAGTTATCAGCTAAGTTACATTAAATTTAAACATGTAAGCTATTTACAAATCTACAACTACTTAACTGTTTACATTACAAATTTCCTAGACACCGACTTGTAAACGTGACGGAAGTCTCACACACCTACCGGAACGCGTCCGTACCGGTTCTTGTGCGGGAGTCCGTGTAGCGTCGCTGGTACCCGGTTGCGACGTACGTAATGACGTCTGCACTTGCGTCTGAGTTGACTCGTCATTATTTTCGAAGAAGTACGCCGGTTTGAGTCTATCGATCGATATTGTCGTATCTTTTCCTTTAAACCGGACTACATACGTTTTTTCGGTACGAGAAACGACGGGAAACGGTCCTTCGTAAGGGTTTTGTAATGAACCCCTTACGGCGTCGACACGTACAAACATATGTGAAACGGTGGCCAAATCCTTAAACACGAAAACCTTTTTTTCACCGTGTCGTAATCCCGCAACCGGACGCAGATCCCGAAACCGTGCGCACAGTTGCTTAACCATTTCTACCGGATCCGCGTCACCTCTCGTCGAAACGGCGAAGAATTCAGCTGGTAAACGTAAATTCTCGCCATACACTAATTCAGCGGCTGATGCTCCTAAATCTAAACGATAAGCCGCTCTAATACCTAATAAAACTACAGGTAACGCATCGGACCACCGTTCATCACCATGGCATTTGATCGCTGCTTTCAGTTGTCTATGAAAGCGTTCAACCAAACCGTTCGCTGCCGGATGATACGTGGTAGTTCTTAAATGCGTAGTACCCAATAAAACATTAAGTTGCCTAAACAAATGTGACTCAAATTGTCTGCCTTGATCGGTGGTAACACGTAGAGGTGTACCGAAACGTGCAACCCAACCGGCAACGAACGCTCTCGCGACTGTCTCAGCCTCGATATTATCAATCGGGAAAACTTCCGGCCATCGCGTAAACCGATCCACACACGTCAGACAATACCTATTGCCTCGCGACATCGGCAATGGACCCACTAGGTCGATATGTACATGCTCGAACCTAGTGGCTGGCAACGCAAAATTACCGACAGGACTGGATACGTGCTTGCTTACTTTAGCGCGTTGACAATCAAGGCAACTACGAGTCCATACGCGACAATCTTTATCCATGGAAGGCCACACGAAACGCTGTTTAACTAAGCTCACCGTGGCTTTAATTCCGGGATGTGAAAGTTCATGCGTGGACATGAATGCCTGCCGTCGGAAAGATTTCGTAACAAACGGTCTGACCCTACTTGTAGAAATATCGCAATAAATTTCGGTATCACTGTTCAATAACTTAACCCGTTTGAGCTGTAATGAGGTACCAGACGCAGCAAGGAGTTCCTTCAACTCCTCGTCCAACACTTGTGACTGAGCTAAATCGTCATAATTCAGCGATGTGGTTACGGACTCTATTCTCGATAACGCGTCTGCAACTTCATTGTCTTTTCCACTAACGTGTTGAATATCAGTTGTGAACTGACCGATTAAATCTAAATACCTAAACTGTCTCGGTATACATTTATCCTGCTTTTGCTTAAATGCATACACCAAAGGCTTATGGTCGGTGTACACTGTGAATGTTCGACCCTCTATTGCATGACGAAATTGCTTCACAGCCGAATATATCGCTAATAGTTCCCGGTCGTTTGCACTATACTTTCGTTGCGTCTGCGACAAAGATTTTGTATGAAAAGCTAACGGTTGCCACAAATTTCCTTCACGCTGTTGCAAAGTCGCGCCTAATGCAAAATCTGACGCATCTACCATAATCGCGAGTTGTAAACTGCTTGACGGATGTGCCAATAACGCAGCATCTGCCAACGCGTCTTTTAGTTGCTGCAACGCAGTTTCCGTCTCAATCGACCACTGCACGGGGGCATCACCTTTCACTTTCACCCCCCTTAGTAACTGATTAAGCGGTGTTTGTAATTGCGCAGCTTTAGGTATGAATCTGCGGTAAAAATTTATCATGCCTAAAAACCTGCGAAGTTCCTTAACCGTGCGTGGCTTGGGAAAATCAATTATTGCCCGGACTTTATCAGTGAGTGGTTTCGTACCCTTCGCATTCACAGTGTACCCGAGAAACTTGACCTCTTTCGCGGCAAAAACGCATTTGCTTGGTTTAATAACTATGCCATATTGGTCTAAGCGTGATAAAAGCTGTTTTACGTGTTCTTTATGTTCAATCTCGTCCTTTGAGGCGACCAAAATATCGTCTAAATATGCATAACAAAAATCGAGGCCCCTCAAGACGGTATCGATGAACCGTTGAAACGTTTGCGCAGCGTTTCTCAAACCAAATGGCATAACCGTATATTCGAATAAACCGAAGGGCGTCGTCACCGCTGTCTTTGGGATGTCGGCCGGATGCACCGGTATCTGGTGATACGCGCGCACCAGATCTAATGTGGAAAATACTGTTTTCCCGTCTAGCATACGCGAAAAATCCTCGATATGCGGAATCGGGTAACGGTCCGGTATCGTGCGAAAATTGAGAGGGCGAAAATCACCGACTATTCTCTTCTCATCTTCACCCTTTTCTACCATGTGTAAGGCTGAAGCCCATTGGCTCTTCGATGGACGTACGTAGCCTAGACGAATCAGGGACTCAAATTCCGCTCGCGCGATTTTAAACAATTCCGGGGACAATCTACGCGGTTTACAAAATGTCGGCGGCCCGGGAGTGGTGTTAATATGGTGGACTACCTCATGCTTAACCTCACGGCCTATCGTTGTCGGCCGCATGATGTCTGGAAACTCCGCCAGCAATTGGTGATAGTATGAATCACCGGTGATGGTCTTCACCGATTCAATGCTGTCCGTGGCTACTTTTCCAGTAGCAAACAGGGACGTAGTCTGGTCCAGAAGGCGTCGAGCTCGCAGGTTCACCAGCAGCCCGTAGTAGCTGAGGAAGTCAGCTCCGATGATTGGTTTGGAAACGTCGGCGATTACGAACCTCCAGTTGAAAGCGCGGCGAAGACCCAGATTCAAGTTAAATGTTCGCACGCCGTATGTGCTGATGACAGAGCCGTTAGCCGCAAACATTTCGTATGTTGACTTCGCGACTCGTCCTTTCACGCGCTTACGAGGATACACGCAAAGATCCGAGCCTGTATCGACCAAGAACTGTTCCTTCGTTTCTTGATCGACAACGAAAAGGCGACTCGCCATCGGGCCGTCACTGATAGCCGCATTCAGTGCCGATTCTTCTCGTTTCCCGCCGAATATTTGCACCCGGGACGGCACTTCGTTGCTTTGTCTCCAAATATCCGGTGATACCAGCAGTGCTCCTTTGCGGCCGGCGAAACAGAACGCCTACCATTACGCGAACCTGACCGTCGGCGAGATCCCCCGTCGAAACGATCGCGCGGTCGTGCTCTCGATAACTCCGCGATCTTCAGTTCCAGGCTTTCCAAGCATTTTAGCAGAGCGTCTGAAACCGTGTCTTGCGCCACACTTGCCACTTGCGTTCGTCCAGTACCGTCATGAATTTGGTCGCCGATTTCTGGCAGTTTGTTCAACTCCAGGTCCGGTTGCGCTGTTACGATGGCACGAGTCATGGCGGGTAGTCGTCCGGCCCACAATGTGCGTAGAAAATCATCTGACACAGTGGTACCTGCCAGATTCCGCATATGCCGAAGGAACTGGGACGGAGTTCTGTCTCCGATTTCTTCCTGCTCCAGGAGCTGCCGAAGCCGTGCAGATTGTGATGCAGACAATCGGTGAATCAATTCCCTCTTCAACGTTCCGTACTTGTCGGTCGTCGGGGGAGCGTCGAAAATATCCTTCACTTCCAACGCGTACTTGGACTCTAATTGCGACATCACATAATAAAACTTTGTGGTATCCGCCGTAACACCATTTATCGCGAACTGAGCCTCTATTTGGTGGAACCACATGCCGGGTTGCTCTGGCCAGAAAGGCGGAACGCGAATACTAACGCGATTCACTACCGGAGTGATAGCGGAAACCGTAGAAGCGTCATTCGTAGCAGAGAGATTACTCCCGGTCGCGGAGGCTGCGTTATTCACGAGTGACATGATTACTGTTTACAAGGTACTTCACTTAAAAAAAACTCAAAAATTCGTCGAACTTGTGCCCACGTCGAGTATCACCACTGAAGGAATATGAGGTTACTTCAGTACCTTTATTAAAACACAATAGTTTAGACTTGAGTCTCTTTATTTATATGTCTTATAACAGACAAGACGTTTGACCTTGTCAAGGTGTGGGCGATGACTGGCGTCTGCCGGACGCACAATTTTCCGGCAAGACGCGCGCGACAAGAAACACCTCCTAATTGGTTGACCCGATGCCGGTGTCAACCAATCGGTATTTTTCGTGTCCCAAAATCGCGCCACCTATTTCGCGCGTCTGCGGCGCGCTTTACCGTAACGGGGGTGAGATTTGGCGGGAAGAATACTCCTGCCAATGCAGCGGGATTTCCCCCAGGCCCCGAGGCGCGTGACGTGGCCGGTCGCAAGCCACCCGGCCTCGCATCGTGGGCCCTTCGGAAACTCGAGGATTATGATACCCGCAATAACTATTGAGGCCGTAAACGAAAGTCTCGAAGGAAAACATGCTTTGTTCAAAATTCAATCACGAAAGGAACGAAAAGCGGCTTACTCAAAAATAGCTTTCCTGGCGCGCGTGTCATAAACCATGCCGACCATCTGCACACCAAATGTCCGTACTTGGTCATGCCGATGGCCGCTACATAGATTAAATAAGGAACAAAATTATTTTTAATTATTATATGTCTGTATTATATCGTATAGACCATCATTAATGTATGCATAAACACATGATGAATGGGTGAGGTTCAGCAACAGGTGCTCTTAAAAAACATTAAAGCACTCTTTTTACAAATTACATTATTGCAAGCGAAGGAAATTTGTTTTGCATTAAATAAACCGGAATAGGACAGCAAAGTTAAAAGGCGAATGTGATATCGTTTTATTTTCATCCTCCTTTCTCTTCCGTTGGACGGAATATGTTCATACGACGATTTTCAAATTGTTACTCTAACAGAAACATTTGTAAATCCCGGGCTTCGACTCAAAAAATAACCCAATTATACCCATGCTGAATTCTAATTCCTACCACGCGTAGCGTTACAATCTGTTTCGAGACTTCGCCGGTAACGTTGCATGCGACACTAAAATGGTAAGGGGGTCCTAGGACCCCCCATACCGGTGACAGAAAAATACATTGGTTGATAGGTCTATCCTATACCTCGTCTGTGGCTCATGGCATGTGACGCTCGGTATATGTACCATTCGGAAAAGACTAATGTCAGAGACTGGGCGTTGGAGGAGTTGGATAGGCGGCTGACTCGTACCGCGGAGGTCTTGGGTTCGAGCCCCGTTGCCCGAGATTTTGTTTTTTCATTTATATTAATATCTTAAAATTAATATTTCCCTCCTTACCGACTGTAGTCGGTACCACGCTCCAGAGTTAGCAGTTCATCCTGCGGTCCGATATTGATTCGGTATCGATTACTTAGCGGTATATATCCCCCGCCACTCAATCATCTCTGTGACATCATCCGCCACTGCCCGCCCGGCCGCGCGCCCGCCCGCCCGCGCCGCCGTGTTGGATTTCCTGCGGCCTTGAAACTCAAATCTGCTTGCAACTGCCTTCAGACTCGCTCGTCTCAATGTCAGATTCATTTTCGGTCACTTCTCCTGATGCAGAGCTTGTGGAGGGTTCCATATGTTTTCTGTAAGACTTCTTTGATACATTTGAGTAGTAGGGCTATGACAGTTCCAACGCAAATTTGAGTTTCAAGGTCATGATAAAAATTTCCCTAGACCTTGAAACTCAAATTTGCGTTGGAACTGTCAGAGCCCTACTACTCAAATGTATCAAAGAAGTCTTACAGAAAACATATGGAACCCTCCACAAGCTCTGCATCAGGAGAAGTGACCGAAAATGAATCTGACATTGAGACGAGCGAGTCTGAAGGCAGTTCTGCCATCAGCGATACTATTTCCGGATCTGGGACAATTAAGACATTTTAACCAACGATAACTTCAAGTTTTCAAAATATTAGTGAATACATTGAGATGGGCCCTAGAGGCGCTTTCAAAGTTTTTTTTTTATTAATATCTCTGAAACTAAGGGTGACCGCCAAAAAGTTTAGAGGGAAATGTTGTTCAGAATGATGACCTTGACCTTGACATATGTTGTCAAGGTCATTGGAGATGCCTCTCCTAAAGTAAACATTGACCAAAATTACTATTTTGTAAATTTAACCTTCACTCTGTGGACAGGGGTCGAAACGGACCGCAAGCTAATAAAAACGTAAATAAAAAGTTACTGAATGGAAACTTTCCCAGTATCTTTTAGGAATGCTACCTCTGATATTTTTCACATAGAATTTCATAACAATTGCATTGAAATCGCTGAATTTGAATGCAGTAGTAGCCTTCAAAGGCACCTGAGCGCTTAACCGTGTACAGGAGTCCATATGTACCCCGATATTCCCCATACAAGAATCAATTTTTGTAAGCAGCTGCGTTAGTATTTTTCTACAGTGTGTTTTGTATTTACACTCCTGTTGCCTAAAATATGTGGTTTTTAGTCATTTTTTGTAGTAAATTATGTAGGATCACGGAAAAAGCGGAATGCGTCAGACGGGACTCGAAACCCGCGATTTCCAGATTCGTTGCGCACTGGCCAGGTGCCTTAGAAGTTTCTAATAGTTATTCTCCGTTGCGTTCATTGCTGTTTTCCTTATATTGAACACTGTAATAAATATGTCGGCAACTAACATAAGCCACAAAATCAATCGGCAACATTGTAAGATATTTCACTGAAAACAAAATACAATCATAGGCGCTTGTAACGTCTCACGCAAACGCAAACCCAGCGTTACCGACCATAAGTAAAACAGTATTGCGCAGACCTTTATACATATTTTTATATATAATTTAGGAATTAAGCGAAACAAGTATCTTAGGAATATTAGGAATAATATAATGTAACTGTTAGCGAAAGCCTAGGACAAAGCATAATGTAATAAATAAATAAAATGTAAATTAAAGAAATAAGGATTCACTGCGCATGCGCCAAACACTAAATTCTGAGTATAAAAGGAGGTGCACGCAGCACAGTAGTCACTTCAGACTCTGCCAACAGAAGTGAGCTCGCCCCGGAGACGGAAGCGGCCGCTCTAGCAGCAGACATAGCTAAGAGTAACGAGCTCGCCCCGGAGACGGAAGCGGCCGTTCTTACAGCTAGCATTGCCAAGAGTACGAGCTCGCCCCGGAGACGGAAGCGGCCGTACACTGCAATACACGAAGTCACCGTAGAGTAAAAATCTGCCAAAAGTAGCGAGCTCGCCCCGGAGACGGAAGCGGCCGTTCTTGCAGCAGACGTTGCCAAGAGTAAGAGCTCGCCCCGGAAACGGAAGCGGCATTACACTGCGACATATAATACTAGTTCATATAAAATACAAAAAACCCCAAAAACATAAAATACATAATCATAGCTGTAGTCAATATTAAGTTGTTATTGTTAAAGTAGAATTAAGTGTTGCTGAATAAATAGCCATTGTTAAGTTAAAAGTTTGGATTTTAATCCTTAACTCTCTACCAACGAACCCCACCTATCCTGTACTTGAGGGGAAGCCGCTCTCCTCTCAAGAACCTGCTAGCACTCAGTCGCTCCAAAGCAACTGGACGTTACAGGTTGGATAAATTTTGGTGACAGCGGTGGGATAGTTCATTTGAGAAGGATATTTCAAATAGTAAAATCACTCCAAAAGTGAGTATTTTCTTAGAAATTTTTTCTTTCTTGGTAAATTCTATAGAGACTTGAAACTTCACAATGCCTGATACACTCGGGGAAAAAATGATTAAACTAGCAATCAATACAGAGACTCAGGAGAATATAGACACTTCGGAAACTATAGAAAACGAAAACGTTCCAGGAATTTCAAATCCTCAAATTAATATGAATACAGCTACGAATACATATCCTCACCTACCACACATTAGCTTACGCGACACAGCAGACACAGTCCCTTCTTTTAATGGTAGGAATATACCGTTACACCAGTTTGCTAAAAGTTGTCGACATGCACGGCGCATGATAAACCCAAACGCGGAATACGGACTAGTTCAGCTCATACAAAATAAGCTTTACGGACAAGCTTCGAGAGTAGTTTTAAGCGGAGAATATAATACAATTAGCGATCTTATTTCGGTACTAAACTCACGTATCGCACCATTACATACATCAATTCAATTATACGGCGAATTATCAAAAATCGCGCAATTACCTAACGAGACAACAGTAGATTATAGCAGCCACGTATCTAACTTACTTTTGCAAATCAGACATTGTAATACGATAGAAGTACCTAAGCACGAAGCTCAATTTAATATAAACGCGGAACAAAACGCTGTTAAAGCCTTTCTAACGGGATTAAAAGTCGAAATACACAATAGAATACACGAATGCACCTTCAGCAGTCTTGATCTCGCTATCAATCACGCCATTAAAGCAGAAGCAGAGTATAATGAATATCAAACAAGAACGAGAATTGCCACGGGAATGATGCAGACTAACCAATGTACAAACTGCTTTGGATATGGCCATGACATCACCACCTGCAGTAGCCAACAAATCTCACGCACTGACTGGCAACAAAAAATTTGTCAACATTGTAAAAAAACAGGACATACAATACAAGAATGTAGGAGTCATAATAGAATCCAAAATAACACATTCTGTGACTTTTGCCAAAAGCCAGGTCACATGACGCAAGATTGCAGAAGCCAAAGTTACACAAATAGAGCTTCTCAATCCAACGCATATTGTGATTATTGTCGAAGACCTGGGCACACGATACAAGAATGTAGAAGTCGAAACTATGCAAATAGGACACAACAACCAGAGATATTCTGCGAGTATTGCAAGTTCAGAGGCCATACAATAGAACAATGCAGGAAAAAGATGTATTTCGATAGGAAGGAAAAAGAAGAAGCACAAGTGGTACACAGACAAGCTATACTTAGACTTAAAACAGAACAAGTAAGAAAACCTCCTAGTATCCTTCTCTCTGATGCAGGATTCAACGGAAAAGAAGCAACACTGATGATCGATACCGGATCCGACCTGAATGTAATTAAAAGAAGTGCTACTTCTCCCGACATCCCAATCTTCACGGAACTCTCTTTGACCTCAATGGCATTACGGACGGTCTACTCAATACCATAGGTTACATTAAAATAAGGACCTTAAACACAGAAATCATTCTCCACGTCGTAGAGGACCTCCCTATCAAACAGGATGGAATACTAGGGACAGATTTCTTCCAAACCAACGGAGCTACTGTCGACTACATGAATTCAGCAATAACTATTGGGCAAGAAACTATTCCGTTTATCAACCCAGAGACAATCACAATACCAGCAAGAACAAGGAGCCAAATATATGCACGAATCCTTAATACGCAAGTTGAAACAGGATATATTCCAAAAATTAAAATTCACCCCAACTTACATATGGGAAATGCAGTTGTATCAAACAATAATGGTGTAGCATATCTTTTCGCAATAAATACATCCACAAAAGATATTAAAATCCTTGTACCATCAGTCGAATTAGAACCATTCATAGAGGCTCCTGTAGAAGAAGAAACATCAGACAAATACAAACAAACTAACAGGACGCACCACTTACTCCAACAATTACGATTAGAACATTTAAATTCAGAAGAAAGAGATAACGTTGAAGAGCTAATAAAAGAACATGCAGACAGATTTTACCTTCCGGGAGAGAAATTAGAAGCAACAAATAAAGCCTACCATAGAATAATAACAGAAAATGATGTTCCTATCTTTACAAAACAATATAGGTACCCGCAAACATATAAAGAGGAAGTAAGAAAACAGACTAAAGAATTACTTGAGAAGGGAATAATACAGCCCTCATCATCTCCATACAATTCACCTACATGGATTGTACCAAAAAAGGAAGACACACAAAGAGTAAAAAAACTTAGAATCGTAATCGATTTCAGGAAATTAAACGAAAAAACAATGGGAGATGCCTATCCTCTGCCAAACATAACGGACATATTAGACCAGTTAGGAAGTGCAAAATACTTCTCCGTATTTGATCTCGCATCTGGATTCCACCAAATTCCAATGCACCCGGACGATCGACATAAAACAGCCTTCTCCACAATATACGGACATTTTGAATTTAACAGAATGCCATTTGGTCTTATAAACGCACCAGCCACTTTCCAAAGACTTATGGACCAAGTCTTAACGGGCCTTCAAGGAATAGAGCTCTTTGTATATCTGGACGACATTGTTATATATGCCAGCTCTCTTAAAGAACACGCAACAAAATTTAAACGCCTCATGAATAGACTGAAGGAGGCCAACCTCTATCTCCAACCAGATAAATGCGAATTTTTAAAGAAGGAAGTATCGTATTTAGGACACATAATAGGAGAGGAAGGAGTCAAACCTGACCCACGAAAAATAGTAGCTGTAAAAGAATTTCCAACACCTACGACAGTAAAAAATGTAAAACAATTCTTAGGATTGAGTGGATACTATAGAAGATTCATTAAAGACTTTTCAAAAATTGCAAGACCACTATCAAACCTCACCAAGAAAAATTATCAATTCGAATGGACTAATAAGCAACAAAAGGCGTTTGAAACTCTGCGAGAAGTTCTTTGCAAGGAACCTATTCTACAATTTCCAGACTTTGAAAAAACATTCAATATTACGACGGACGCTTCAGGTATTGCTGTAGGTGCAGTTCTTAGCCAGGGCGAAATCGGAAAAGATTTACCAATAGCTTACGCATCTCGGGTCTTAAATGATGCAGAGACACGTTACTCTCCAACCGAACGAGAACTATTAGCAATTATATACGCAGTATTTCACTTTAGACCTTATATCTATGGTAAAAAATTTTACTTAATAACAGATCATAAACCGTTAGAATGGCTACAAAATCTATCAAATCCAACATCTCGTTTAATGCGATGGAAAATAAGACTTGCAGAATATGATTATAAAATCTTGTATAAACCAGGGAAATATAATACAAACGCGGATGCATTGTCAAGAAACCCGATAGCATTGCCGTTAGATGCAAAACGAGCACATTCAGAAACAAACTCTCATGAGAATAAAAAACAAAAACAATTCCATCAATATAATACGCGACAACGAGAAACTACTGCCTCAACCTCGGGAAATCCAGCTCCGCGCAAGCAATCTAGAATTATTTCATCGGATTCTGATTCCTCATCATACGACGAAAGCGACTCAGTAAATACAAAGCGGAGAAAATTAAAACGGAAAAAGAGAAAAAACACCTCCTCATCCCAACCGGAAGTAAAAAAACGAAGCGTCGAGACATACACACCACCTCAAATACATGCTCCCCCTCAAATTACGGTACCTATAGAAGTCCATGCGCCCCCTCTAGACGTAATACCGGTAGAACTACATATACCCTCTCAACATAAAAACAACACAAGAGCATCCAGCACACCTGACATCAACAAACCCCAAGAGGAGGACCTGATAGAAGAAATCGACGAGACATATATAGCACCAAGGCATGACTATAAAAACCCACCCAAAATTGATGCAGAAACAAGTACAGATAAGAGCACTCACCATACACCTAAAAAGAAAAAACAAAGATTACATTCCAGTACTGATACTGCTCCTATAACTCCTATAAAAATTAAAGAAGGGAGAATACTTACCCCTCCTCCACTATCTCTTCCACCATTATCTATCTCTCCACCATTATCCCCTCTTCTGCCACCATCTTCTCCTATACCATTATCTCTTCCTCCTCAACACACAACTGGCAGACCAAGAATAGTATCAAACATTCCTGTCAAAAAACAAAACTTTGAAACAGAAGACCACCTATGGATGGGAAAAGGGTACATCATCACATTCATCAACACAGAAGGTAAACCAATAGGACCAATAGGAGAAAGGTTGTACAAAGAGAAAAATATAAAACAGCATAAAATTCCACTTCCATTAAAAACCGGAGAGTCAGTCAAACTTAAGGAAGGCAAACACACAATCATTGGGCTTATTATAACAAATCACCCAAAGGAAGAAGATTTGTACAAGTCATTAAGGACACTTCATACTCAACTAATATTTGAAAATGCCACAAAAGTATATATAGCAGGGGAAGAAGATAAAATTTCACTAAGAAAACTATGGAACTTAATAGATATAATATTTGTACAGGAGAATATCCAGTTTATATTTTGTAAAGGCACACTCTTAACTCCTTCTATACAAGAAAGACAACAAATTATTCAAGAGAATCACCAAACTCCTGTAGGCGGACACAAAGGAATTACAAAAACATATCACCGAATAAGAAATAAATATTACTGGAAGAACATGAAGTATGAAATAACACAGTTTATCAAAACTTGTTTGGAATGCCAAAAAACCAAACTAGTAAGAGTAAAAAATAAAGAACCCATGATATTAACAGATACACCAGTTGATGCCTTTGATAAAGTTTCTATGGATATAGTAGGACCACTACCTTCTACAAATGTAGGATATAGTTATATACTTACTATTCAAGATAACCTAACTAAATATTCTCTTGCAATACCATTGACCAACATCACTTCAGAGGACATAGCTAAGGCATTTACAGAACATTTCATTTGCAAGTTTGGAAGTCCTAAAGCTATCCTTACAGACCAGGGACCAAATTTCATGAGTGCCCTTATGAAAAAGTTTGCCAAAGCATTTCACATCAAACAGTATCGAACCTCTGCATATCATCCTCAGTCCAATGGGTCATTAGAAAGAAGCCATCACGTCCTTGTCGAATATTTACGCCACTATGTATCAAAAGAGAAACAATGGGATCAATGGTTACCACAAGCAATGTTCTCATACAATACAAGTACTCACGAAGGCACGAAATTTACACCTCACGAGCTTGTCTTTGGTAAAAAAGCACGGCTCCCTTCAAGCATACCTCCTACTGACAATATTGGAACATATCCGGACTACGTCGACAAATTAATAGACAAACTTCATTACATCCGACAAATGGCGCGAAACAATTTAGAGGAATCAAAAGTTCGGCAGAAATACTACTATGATCAAAAGATTCAACCTAAAACGTACAAGATAGGAGATTGGATCTGGTTGCTAAAACCGAGACGTGAAAAACTGGAACCTGAATATAGCGGACCATACCAAGTCGTCGAAATTCTACAAAACAACAACTTAAAGATAGCAATAAATTCTAAACAAATGAAAATCATCCATATGAATAGAGTGAAAAAAGCCTATTTGCCCTAGGAAAAGAGTGGGGGTCAATAAAACAAAGGAAGCCTATTTGCCCTAGGAAAAGAGTGGGGGTCAATAAAACAAAGAAAGCCTATTTGCCCTAGGAAAAGAGTGGGGGTTAAAAAACAAAGGAAGCCTATTTGCCCTAGGAAAAGAGAGGGGGAATTTGCGAATCCGCAAGAGGGAGCTACTACGTATAAATTAAAACTGCGCCGCACTGTCCATCAAACGCATTCAAAATGCCAAAACGGTCAGGAGCACGACACTCCAAAGAAAAAAAAGAAAAAAAGGAAATAGAAGAAAAATTAAAAGAAATGGTAGAGATACCACCAATCATCACTCCACTTCCAGGATCTCCGGAAAGAATGGTAAGAATCCTTATAACATATCACCTTCCTTTCAAAATTCTAATAAAAATCCTGAAAACCTCAAGACACCATCTCGTGTCCCTCCGGAATCCTTACCTGCAACACCAGGACCAATATTCAAAATCCCCAAAATACCGGAACCCAAGCCGAAGAAAAAATATCCGGCCCTCATCCCCATCGACATACCAATCCCAGATTGGGAAACATACAGAGCACTCCCTACAACCGACCCCAGACAGAGAGTCTGGAAATTTTTAAAATTGGTAGGAACAGGAGCAGCAAAAGAATATATACCAAATAATAAAAACTAATCCTTGTAAATATACAAATATATATATATATTTTTTCATACATATATAAAAATTTTATAATTCCTTTCCTATCCCACTCGTTCCAATCTCTCGAGGACGAGAGATCTCCCAGGGGGGAGGTGTAACGTCTCACGCAAACGCAAACCCAGCGTTACCGACCATAAGTAAAACAGTATTGCGCAGACCTTTATACATATTTTTATATATAATTTAGGAATTAAGCGAAACAAATATCTTAGGAATATTAGGAATAATATAATGTAACTGTTAGCGAAAGCCTAGGACAAAGCATAATGTAATAAATAAATAAAATGTAAATTAAAGAAATAAGGATTCACTGCGCATGCGCCAAACACTAAATTCTGAGTATAAAAGGAGGTGCACGCAGCACAGTAGTCACTTCAGACTCTGCCAACAGAAGTGAGCTCGCCCCGGAGACGGAAGCGGCCGCTCTAGCAGCAGACATAGCTAAGAGTAACGAGCTCGCCCCGGAGACGGAAGCGGCCGTTCTTACAGCTAGCATTGCCAAGAGTACGAGCTCGCCCCGGAGACGGAAGCGGCCGTACACTGCAATACACGAAGTCACCGTAGAGTAAAAATCTGCCAAAAGTAGCGAGCTCGCCCCGGAGACGGAAGCGGCCGTTCTTGCAGCAGACGTTGCCAAGAGTAAGAGCTCGCCCCGGAAACGGAAGCGGCATTACACTGCGACATATAATACTAGTTCATATAAAATACAAAAAACCCCAAAAACATAAAATACATAATCATAGCTGTAGTCAATATTAAGTTGTTATTGTTAAAGTAGAATTAAGTGTTGCTGAATAAATAGCCATTGTTAAGTTAAAAGTTTGGATTTTAATCCTTAACTCTCTACCAACGAACCCCACCTATCCTGTACTTGAGGGGAAGCCGCTCTCCTCTCAAGAACCTGCTAGCACTCAGTCGCTCCAAAGCAACTGGACGTTACACGCTGTTGCGCTTCAGTTGGAAGTCTGCTGTTGACTGCGAAGGTGATTGAGTGTTATTTGAAAGAGTATAGAACTTTTTACGACGCGAGTTATACAGTGGACTTTTTTAGTGAAGGTAAGGTACAAACAATATTATTTTTGAATATAGAATATCTACAGTCGATCCTTGATAACTCGTACCTCGATAAATCGAAACCTCTATAATTCGAAGATTTTTTCCCTTCCCTTGAGATTCGAGTTATCAAGGTTCGACTGTATTAATTTTGTAATGTTTTAATGTTTATTTTATTGGAATAAAGCATGTCTCTGCTTTTACTTATTACTACTAACATAAGTTTATAAGTTTGTTTTGCGATATGTTTATTTTTTTGTTGTAGGTTTTATAGAATACTTTTTGTCTGTGGATATTTTCGATCATTATGACAGAAAGAAAAAAGCGTCTTACCGATTCTGAGTTGAGAGATCTTTTAGAGGAAGTGTCGTCAATTACTTCATCAGATATGTCAAGCGATGATGATGATTCAGATGTGGAATTAGCAAACGATAGTATTGATGGCGATTACTCAGATTTTCACGATATTGCTGAAGAACATATAGCACAATTAGATGAAGAACTAAGAGAAGAAGAAGCAAATGCGGAATCTGTAGCTACTGTGGACGCTTCAGTTGCTGGTACTTCTGTTGAAAATATCACGGAAAATGTTGTTGTGTATCCAAATAGAAACTCCAGAATGAACAGAAGATGGACCAGTGTTCCTCCTACTGTACATAAAGTTCCCGACTTTTAGGTATTTCGAGAAAGAGAAGGAATTGCCGGAGCACTACTAACGCAAAATCTACGCTCCGCAATGGACTGTTTCAAACAACTAATTCCTGAAACAATTATAAACGTAATTGTGTGTGAAACTAATAGAAAAGCCAGAGATCATTACGATGCGTTCAGAAATCCACAACAATACAAACGACCTCGTATTTGGTACGATACTGATGCTGATGAAGTCTTTGCTATGATTGGCATTCTAATATATGCTGGAATGCGAAAGAATTGGGATGAACGGCTGGACGAGCTCTGGGAGAAAGACAACCGTCCATTCTACAGAGCTGTTATGTCACTTCACAGAATGCAGCCGCTTTTGCGATTTCTGCGATTTGACAATCATCGTACTAGAAAAGAGCGGTTGAAAGATGACAAATTGGCAGCCTTCAAAGACATTTGGAATATGTTTCTAGAATGTCTAAAAAAGTCTTATACACCATCGGAAGGTTTAACTATTGATGAGCAATTAGTATCAACTCGAGGTCGGTGCAATTTTCGGCAATATATTCCTTCAAAGCCCGGAAAATATGGAATTAAAATTTTCTGGAAATGCGATTCAAAAAACTCGTTTCCGCTGAAAGGGGAAATATATGTAGGAAGACAGCCCAAGGAACCAAAAGCAACTAACTATACTCTGTCCTTGGTGCATCGCTTGGCTCGGCTTTATATCAACAAAGGTAGAACTATTACAATGGACAATTACTTTACCAGTTGCACCCTGGCTGATCAGCTATTGACAAAAAAGACCACAATTCTTGCAACAATCAGGAACAATAAACCAGATTTGCCAGCTAAATTCACCCTGAAAAGCGAAATAGCAAAAAGAGAGGTTGATTCCACAAAGTTCTGTTTCAACAATTTTCTTACGCTGGTAAGCTATATCCCAAAACGAAACAAAAATGTATTGCTGCTGTCTACGTTACACAATGACGCTGGTATTGATCAAGAAACATCGAAGGCGAATATAATCCCGGATTATAACGCTAGAAAAGGTGGTGTGAACACTCTAGATAAACTTGTGAAATCATATACATGCAAGCGAAAGACTACACGCTGGCCAATGGTTCTTTTCTTTAATATGATTGATGTGGCGGGAATTGCTGCATTGAATTTATATAAACTATCAAACCCACAATTGTATACGCAGAAAAAATCTTCAGAGCGGAAGGATTTTCTAAAGGATGTATGCCATCAGCTTGTTGATAATCTTGTAAAAAGGCGACTAACAAATCCACAAGCACTAAAACTGAGCGTGAAAATTGCAGTGCAACAAATTGGTTATAACGTGCCTAAGCTTCGGTGTCAGCAAACCACCCAACCCAGCACCAGCAAAAGAAGTAAAAGATCCAAACGCAGATGCTACTTGTGCCCGCGGTCTAGAGACATCAAGACCAGCTTGAGCTGCTACATTTGTAAAACACCAACGTGTAAAAATCATAGTCACAATATTTGCAACAAATGCATAAACATCGAAATTGACGATGAAGAAATAATGCACACCGATTCTGACGATGCATGTTAGATTAATTTTATATTTTATATTTACAACTTTTTAATTTTTGTATTTTAAATTAAATGGTTTACTGTTTTGTACACTTATATTCTTAAAAATTAATAAAACTTCACAAATACTTAAGCAGCTAAAGTTTTTTCTGTACATTTGGGACTGGAAACGCGTGGGGTCCAATTAGACCCCTGTACACGGTTAACGTTAAACTATCAGTGCACAGAGTGAAGGTTAATATTAGCTATAAAATAAAAAGTTTACTTTGTAGCATGCAGAAAAGGAAGTTTGAGAAACGCTGACCATCGAGACGTTTCGAGAACACGCTTGTAGGCCGCCCGTGAGGAGAGACGTGCGGGCGCGGGACCGCGTCTCGCGAGGCTCGCACTTAACAACGCATCTGTTGATTTCTGCGGCCGCGGATAGCAACGATTGGGTATAAATTAGAGGCCCGCAATGGCATTTCCTCCTTCGCTGTTCTGAGAGAGAGGACGGGGTACGACACACGGCCGCTCTCAGACAGCTTAGGGACTCCGGCAGGAGAGTTCGGCGATAATACCTGGACGCCTGCTGGAGGGACTAGGCACTAGAGTCTGTTCCTGGACGCTCGACCGATATGGAGAGTACGGCGATAATACCTGGACGCCTATCGGTCGAGAGAGTACAGAGCATCTCATTAGAAAAGAGAGGAGAGTACGGGAGAATATGCCTGGACGTCTGTTCGGTATGGAGAGTACAGCGATCATACCTGGACGCCAACCGAACGGGAGAGTACAGAGTATCTCCTGGATGCCTCAGTAGAGTAGAGTCGCGAAAGTACAAAGCCCCCTTCTTAAATACCCAATCGTTGAGAGAGAAGAGTACGGGAGAACATTCCTGGACGCCTGTTTGATATGGAGAGTTCGGCGACAATACCTGGACGCCAATCGAACGGGAGAGTACAGAGTAACTCCTGGACGCCTCATTAGAGTAAAGTCAAGTGCCGTTTGCACAATAGTATCTTTGAAAATTGTATAAATACATCGAGACGCAACGTCTGACCTTCGAAATTTGTAGCCCCATCCTGTCAATCAAACCATGTATTCCTTCCTAATCCGAATAAATCTTGTCTGTCCAGAAATATCCATATTCCTTACAATCCAAAAGGCTACAACTTTAAATTTAAAAAATTATGTTTTAAATAAACTGTATAGCTGTATTAAATCTTATATTTTTAAATTATATTATAAAATTAGTTCAATTATATAATAAAATATTCGGTTCCAAATACTCTGAATTACAATTGTTAGAAAATTATTAGTTTAAAAATATAAGATTTAGAAACCAGCTGTACAGTTTATTTAAAACATAAATTTTGTAAATTTTATATAAAATTTTAATTTTATAGCTAATATTAAATTTGCAAAAAAATTAATTTTCAGTATCTTTAATGCGCAAAATTTATGCAATGCTTACGTAAGGGTGATTAATAATATACTCGTAGCACTGTACAGTTGGCATAAGACATTTATTTACTTCCGACTGTAAACTACACAGAGAGTATAAGTAATGTCCGAAAGCCCAACGACATCTGATGCTTCTCCTACCGTGAACTCAGGACGAGCTCAGGCTACCCCCACTCTACAATATACATTCCTCAAGTTACCGCAGTCTCCCCCGCTTGCAATAAAAATCATGATACACTTATGTATTATAATCGAAACACTGCTTACTCCCTCATTCTAATAATATTGACTGCTAACCTACCTTCTCTCTCTAATTGTTTTTCTTTCAATCTCTCTGATCTACGCACTACTGCTCCTGCGTTTCCACTGCTTTGTTGACCCTTGGTCAAGCTGATCATATTGCAAATTTATATCCTTATTGCTACATTCTCTTATTTGATTGCTATGCCGTTTCCAAATTATGTCCGGTGCAACCTCGACCCTAAACGTGACACCAGGTATTATTTCTTCTATTACCCGTGCTTTGATCCATGGTTCTTCCCCTTTCCCCCTATAATCTGTAACCATTACCGTATCACCTATGTCAAAATTTATCGCTCTTGCCCCTTTGTGATTTCGCACTTGTTTATTCTGGGCCATATAAATTGTGTCTTTGATGTCTCTAGGCCTTAACAATGAAAAACGCGTTCGTAATTCGCAACCTAAAAATAACTTCGCTGGCGTTTGATGTGTCGCGCTATGTGGTGTTGAGCGATAGTCCACTAAAAATTGTTTGATCGCATCATTTAAATTAAGTTCGTTATTCATTATGTATTTTACCTTACCTTTAAATGTATCGACCAAGTTTTCAGCAGCTCCATTAGTTGGTGGGCAGTGGGGCGGGCTTGTACTATGGCGTATATCGCCTTGTTTCATAAGTTCACGAAATTTTTGACCGACAAATGATTGAAAGTTTTCCGTAACGACATGCGCTGGGTAACCGAATCGTGAAAATAATTCTTTAAAGACTTGTACCGTTTCATTTTCGGTCATATTATGCATAATGAAAGCTTCGGGCCATTTCGAGTGACTGTCAATTATAAGCAGTATCATTTTATGGTACAAAGGCCCTAAAAAGTCAGCGTGAATTCTGTGCCAAGGCGTTGTTGGCCAAACCCAAGGAGTCAGCGGAATTTTTACTGGCTTTTTCTTGGTTTGCAAACATGCCATACATGATCGCGTATTCTCGGTAATGTCTTCATCCAATTTTGGTCACCATACGAATCCTCGCGCCAAAGCTTTCATTTTGCTTATTCCGAAATGACTAAAAGTAACTCTTTTAAAACTAGCTTTTGTCATTTTTTTGGTATTACTACTCTATGCCCCTATAATAAACAATTACTCTCGACTGATAAAGCATCCCTTTTACGCCAAAAAGTTTTTATCTGATCTTCTTTTGGTTCCTTTTCAGGCCACCCGTCTGTCCAATAAACAATAATTTTACACAGTACTTTATCTTCTCGAGTATTTCTTTGTGCCATTTTCCAATTTAAACTCGCAAAATCATAAGATTTTATAAATTTTAGAAAAACTTCAGGTATGTCTTCTAGAATTGGAAATTTGCATTTATTCACTTCTTCACTATTTATTGGCAATCTACTTAACCAATCGGCATAATTATATTTACCCTTAATGTGCCTTATTTTATATCGGAAAGCTGACAAAAACGATGCCCAGCGCTGTAATCGGGCTGCTGCTATCGTTGGTATTGATTTTTCTGGACTCAATATTCTAGTCAAAGCCGCGTTATCTGTTTGTAATATGAATTCGTATCCAAATAGAAATTCGTAAAATGTTTTAATACCAAAAATTATTGCAATCCCTTCGCGATCTAACTGTGAATATTTGCGTTCACACGCGCTTAACGTACGACTTGCATATTGTATCGGGCGATCGGTATTATTGTTCTCTTTGTGTGCTAATATAGCCGAAATACCACATGGTGCCGTGTCACATGTCAAAACTATTTGTTTCTTTGGATCAAAACGAACTAATACATGCTTTAATGTTAATTCAGCTTTAATATTTTCGAAAGATTTTTCTCATTTTTCCGTCCAATTAAATCCATTTCTTTTTTCTAAACATTCGTATAACGGTTTCAATTTTTCTGCTAAATTTGGTAAAAATTTAGAGTAATTGTTTATTGATCCAAGGAAACTACGCAGCTGTGAAACATCTTTAGGTCGAGGTGCTTTTTGTACGCATTCAATTTTTTCGTCTATCGGATAAATGCCATTCTTATCGATTTTATGACCTAAATATTTAATCTCTTTTTGCCAAAAATTTGCATTTCTTTTTATTTACTTTCAATCCTGCATCATCTAATCTTCGCAACACTTCATATAACCGCTTAAAATGTATATCCTCTGTCGGTCCAGTTACTATGATATCGTCGATTAGAACTGCCACTCCTGTTATGCCCATTAATAATGTTGTTATTTTTCTTTGAAATGATCCCGGTCCCGTAGCTATAGCGTATAACATTATTAAACATTTAAATAACCCTATGTGTGTAGAGATAACTAAAATTTCTTGAGACTCTGTATCAAGCGGTATTTGTAAAAAAGCTTCTGAAAAATCAATTATTGTGTATTTTTCACCCCCTGCCAAAATTGAAAATATATCTTCCGTTCTAGCTAATGGCAAATGATCTATTACTAAATGTTGATTCACTGTAATTTTGTAATTGCCTACTATTCGTAAAGATCCATCCTTTTTCAATAACGGTATTATGGGTGTTCCCCATTCGCTGTATTCGATCGACTCAATAATCATGTTTACTTTTAAACGATTCAATTCTGCTTCTACTAACGGTTTCAACAAAAAAGGAACTTTATAGGGTTGTATACATTTCGGCTTTACCGTCTCTTTAAGTTGCAGTTTCAAGGTACCTTTTGTAAATAATCCGAATCCTGATTCAAAGATTTTATGGAATTTCACTTGTAATCTCTCTAATTTGTTTTCAATTTTTTCCTTTATGTGGTGAACGACATTCTTTTGCTGGTTACCTGAAAACTTTGGCGGCCACATGCCTAATTCATTTAACCACCCTCTACCAATGATTGGATTCCCGCCTTTATTTATGATATACAAAGTTTGATTGTTTATACGCTTATGTCGTTCAACAGTCACCTTTATTGAGCCTATCGAAGGAATGATTTTACCATCGTACGCTCGTAACATTAAATTCGGCTTATCGATAGGTACATTTGAGAAATATTGTTTGTATACATCCATTGATATTCCTGAGATTAATGCGCCCGAATCAATTTCCATTGTTAGTGGAATTTTATTTACTTTGATAGTTTCAAAATGTGGGGGAACGCTATTTTCTTTTATTAAATTTAAATTGCAATGTTTGATCATATAAAAATCATTCGCATATCTATCAATCTCAGCATTATCATCATCACATTCCTTATTTGTACAGAGCATCTCATTTGAAATTTCAACCTCCTCATTTTCAATTTTTTTCAAATTCATTCAATTTTGATTGTGTTTTAATTCTTTCTCTGTGGACACATTTTGAATAAATGGCCTCGAGTGCCGCATTCACTGCAAAATTTAAATCTTAATGTACAGTCGGTGTAGAAATTATTCGTACAGCGACCAAGTTAAAGTAAAACTTTGTATATCCATGTCAGTAATAAAATTTAACGGAAAGCAATGATTAATCAATATTCTTTGATGTTTGTAGAATAGATTTTGTATAAACAAAATTTTATTCCCTTTAACATTTACAAAGATGTTAACGAAAAGAGATAACCGCGCAGAAATGGACGCGCAAAAAGTATTCGTACAGTTGAATAAAAAATTAATAAACAATGGAAATAAACTAAATATATAATGTTTTAATAATTTGTGGGATTGCCTTTTGATTTTATAATAGCTTCGAGGCTACGTGGTATGGAATTTACTAAGTTGGATGTTATAGCAGGCTGTATTTTACTCTACTCTTCTAGCAGAATGACTTTCAAACTTTCTTTAGATATAATATTATGATTACATATTTTTTTGTCCAATTAATCCCATAGATGCTATATGGGATTGATATGTGGTGATTATGGCGGCGTTTTAAAATATTTTGATGGGTTATATGAAACCCTCTGCCTAGTATTATATACAGAATGCTTTGGATCATTGTCATGGGTAAATATAAAATTGTCATTAAGTCCCATTTTATTTGCACTAGCATGGATGTGCTTGCTCAGGATGTCAATATAAACTCTATAATTTATAATACTATCGATGAAATGTTGAGCTTTCACTCCAGCTGCACACATACAGCTCCAGACAAATAGAGAACCCGCTGCCGTATTTCATCATGGATCGCAAATTTTCTTTCCTAAACTCTGTATTCTTTTTTATTCATACTGTGAAGTCTGTTTTGGACCCAAATATTTCGAATTCACTAACGCTAACAAATTCAAACTATTTGGTTCCAAAACAGACTTCACAGTATGGAGAAACAAGAATACAGAGTTTAGGAAAGAAAATTTGCGATCCATGATGAAATACGGCGGCGGGTTCTGTATGTGTCTGGGGCTGTATGAGTGCAGCTGAAGTGGAAGCTCAACATTTCATCGATGGTATTATATATTATAGAGTTTATATTGACATCCTGAGCAAGCACATCCATGCTAGTGCAAATAAAATGGGACTTAATGACAATTTTATATTTACCCATGACAATGATCCAAAGCATTCTGCATATAATACTAGGCAGAGGATTTCATATAACCCACCAAAATATTTTAAAACGCCGCCATAATCACCACATATCAATCCCATATAGCATCTATGGGATTAATTGGACAAAAAAATATGTAATCATAATATTATATCTAAAGAAAGTTTGAAAGCCATTCTGCTAGAAGAATAGAGTAAAATGCACCTTGCTATAACATCCAACTTAGTAAATTCCATACCAAGTAGCCTCGAAGCTATTATAAAATCAAAAGGCAATCCCACAAATTATTAAAACATTATATATTTAGTTTATTTCCATTGTTTATTAATTTTTTATTCAACTGTACGAATACTTTTTGCGCGTCCATTTCTGCGCGTTTATCTCTTTTTGTTAACATCTTTGTAAATGTTAAAGGGAATAGAATTTTGTTTATACAAAATCTATTTTACAAACATCAAAGAATATTGATTAATCATTGTTTTCCGTTAAAATTTATTACTGACATGGATATGCAAAGTTTTACTTTAAATTGGCCGTTGTACGAATACTTTCTACACCGACTGTACATTGAAATTTCAAATGATTGCCTTTACCACAACAAAAGCAGATATTCGACTCGTTTTGTCCATTTATACTGCGATGTTCTTGAAATCTTGATTTGTTTACGGTGTGTCCTGCCTGCGTGCGGCGTGATGCGTTAGTCGCTTGGCGATAGTATCCGCTGTGTTCGTCTTTGCCTATGTTCTTAGTCGTCGCTCCGATGTTATGGAATTTTGTCTGTAACTGTGCTGACATTCCCTTGTTTCCCAAGGAGGAACCTGTTGTCTTTTCGTTGGCCATTTCTATTGTTTTAGCTAACTCTATAAAATCTTTTAACGGTGTTGGGTGGTTCTTTGGAAACCAGCGTCCAATTCTAGGGAATGGGATCGAGGCCCATGGAATGCTGAAGCATTCTGCTCCGTGAATGCGCTCAGATTTCAGACTCGCGAATTGGGAGAATTTAAAGGAAATTTTGTACAACTCTTTAATACGTCTTTACTAAGTCGACTCTCGCAATTGAATGTCTAGATCTTCAATATTTAGTTGTTAACATAAATAATTTACATTTTGTTTTTCAACGAGCGTTTTCAGACTTTCAGTGATGATGAAATAAAAATTACAAGGAAAACCAACAACTTCATGTAATTCCGCCCCGTTTGTTTAGTTTAAATTTCCCTCTGAATCAAAAGCTTTGTTCACATCACGGCAATACAACAGTTCACATCACGGCAATACAACATCTCCCCTGTTGTAGGATTCTTCGGGAACTAGCGTCCGATTCCAAGGAGTGGGGCCGATGCCCGTGGAATGCTGAAGCACTCTGCTCAGAGGATGCGTTTAAGTTTGGACTCAGGGATTAGAATAATTAAAAGAAACTTTATATTCAAGGTTGAACAAATATATATATATATTGGTGTGGTTTAACAAATACGTCTATTCAGAATTAACTCTCGCAACGGAATGAATGATCTTCAATTTTGGTTGTTAACATAAATAATCAACTACATTTGTTTTCTAATGAGCGTTTACATAATTCGGTGATGATTAATAAAAATTACAATTATAACGAGTGTTTGATTACCTAGCCATGAATATATTTAATTGCATAATTTCAGTATAAAGGAATAAGAAAAACCAACAACTTCATGAAGTTCCCCCCTTACTTTAATTCAAATTTCCCTCCGAATGAAAACCTACGTTCACATCATGGCAAGGTAACGGGAATACAACATTCGATTTAAGTTTCGCGCTCTTTTGGTTCATGGTAAACTGACGGATACACAACACCTTCCCCCTTATTAGAAAAAGGTGTTTTCACTAAAACAGCTTTTTTCAAAAAAAAAAAAGGAATCAACATACTCATTTGAATAAGGATACATTTCAACAAATGACGCAAATCTTACACAAGAACACAATATAATGAAGCTTCTTCCGCTACGTACAAATTTCACGGTAGATCCGCCCTTATACAAGCTAATTTCAACTTATTTACATGTACAATTTTGGACTTGTTGACATTCAACGCCACTTCAACTGTGTAGTTATTAAATTTGCGTACAATTTTGTATGGTCCAAGCCACTGGCAATCGAATTTGGAAACCTTTGGTTCTTTTAACAAATAAACATTGTCGCCTACTTCAAATTTTCTTGGATTAGCATTCTTATCATAGTATAATTTACTCCTTTCCTTAGCTTTCATTAAATTTGCAACAACAGTAGCCTGAGTAGTAGTTAGTTTACTGAATAAGTCATCAAAATAGTCTATGAAAGTTCGTGAGACTTGCTCCTTTGCAAACTCAGTAGGAATAATGGCTTTGTTGCCGAAAATTAGCTCATGTGGAGTGAATCCGGTTGCCTCATGTACGGATGTATTGTATGAAAAGATTCCGAACCTAACCCAGTCGTACCAATCTTGTTTCTGACAGTATTGTTTTAGATAATCTACAAAAACGCGATGGGCCCATTCCAGAGAACCCAGAGACTGCGGATGAAAGGCGGTGGACGTTATTTTTTGAATTTTAAATATCCTACAGAAGTGCTTCATTACTTTACTTGTGAAATTACTGCCCTGATCTGTATGAATCACTTTTGGACATCCGAATCTACTAATAAATTGTTCAGCAAGCGCTATTGCAACAGTTATTGAGTCTATGGCCGATAGAGGTATAGCATCAGAGTATTTTGTCAAATTATCCTGAAGGGTTAAAAGATATTTATTTCCTCTCTTTGTTAAAGGTAGGGGTCCAACTATATCCATTTGCACCTTCTCGAATGCTTTCTTTGGCGTGTCTGTGATTCGCATTGGCTGTTTCGTCTTTGCTGAAAGCATTTTATTTCTTTGACAACTAGAACAGGTGCGCACAAATTCTGCAATCTCTTTTCCCATTCCAGGCCAATAAAAGTCCTGCCTGAGCCGGTGGTACAACTTGACTATACCCTGGTGACCACCCACGGTTGATTCGTGATTCTGTCTAATGATTTCATTTCTAATAGATTTTGATGGCGTCACCACCTCGCCTGAACAAACAGTAATTAGATATCCTGAGTCATTAAATACTTCCCTAAAGGCACGTTCCACAAGGTTCCACTCGATAGGTTCCAAATCATTATTTTCCTTGGACACGCTAATCGTTTTTTCACCCAAAGAGTCCATTAGATGCTTTAATGATATTGTTGATGACTTAATATGCCTTATATCAGGGGTTTCCCGCGAATTTGCTTTAAATAGTAAATGGAAAATAAAGTATTTTCCACTCCGAAAAGTTATAGCTTCGCCAACATTGAACTTATATTGTTTTAGATACTCAATGGAGAATCTATTCCTTGCAATCAAATCCTTACTAATTTGTGAGGTGATTGAGTAATCAGCAGGAAGAAAATGAACTAAATTATCCCTACGCATATGCAAATGATCCTTAATTGAAAGAATGATTGGAGAAACAGGAAGGTGAGTCGACTGCCCATACACTACGTCAGTTGCCAGTATTCTTATTTTACACTGTTTCAGTACTCTATCACTTCCAGATTCTACTGAGGTCATTCCTTCTGAGGATCGCAATCTCTTCTTCCCTTGGGCCCTAGCTACAAAACATCCAGGCACCTTGGCCCCCATTTCAACTCGGGCCCCTTGCACAAGGTTTGCTCCTAACGCTTCCTGAAGCGGGGTGCCTTCAAAGTCGGCCTTTCCGTAATTCAACAGGCTAGCGAGTCGACGCGAAACGCAAGTGCATACCACTCCATGCGATCCTTCACCATCTACACTTCTCGTAGGGAGAAGAGGCGTCTCGTCTTCGTCTGCGGTAAAATATTCGTCATTGTCACTGTCGCTGTCATTGTCCAGCCTGTCCATGACCTCATACTCCTTTACCTCTGCTTTCCCACGCGTAAGGAAAACAGCGGCCACCAATTCCTCGTTACTTTTACTATCCCTGTCCATTCCAGAACCTGTAAGCGGTGATTTGTCGGCGCCAACAAACATCCCTTCCAGACGCTTCGGACAAGAATTCCCTGGCTCTGTACAGTCCATTGTTAAAGACTGTGTGTCGGGAGTGATTGCGTGAATAGATTTAACTGGATTTCGGGACAAAGTATCGGCGTTTGAATTTACCTTCCCTGATTTATAAACTATATCATAGTCGTACTCATTTAATCGGACTCTCCATCTCATTAACTTTGATGTGGGATCCTTCATGTTATTTAGCCATACTAATGGTCGGTGATCCGTGACCAGCGTAAATTGATGACCGAATAGATAGGGACGAAAATATTCAACAGCAAACAGAATAGCTAATAATTCCTTTTCGATCATTGAATAATTAATTTCGGCGCTATTCAAAGTCCTGGACGCGTAAGCAACAGGAAGATCCTGCCCAATTACTCCCTGACTTAATACAGCGCCTAAAGCGTAATCTGAAGCGTCGGTAGTGACTAGGAATGGTTGGTTGAAGTTAGGAAATTGAAGTAACGGTTCTGTACATATTGCATCACGGAGATTCTCAAAAGCAATCTGAGCACTCTTACTCCAAACAAAGGGAATATCCTTCTTTAATAACTGTGTGAGCGGTTTGGCAATCCTAGCCATGTTTGAAATAAAGCGCCTATAATAACCAACTAAACCCAAGAATTGTTTTATACTCTTTTTTGTCTTTGGTACAGGAAATTCTTTTACCGCTTTAATTTTTCCGGAATCTGGTTTTACACCTTCTTTCGTGATTACATGACCCAAATACACTATTTCTTTCCTAAGGAAGTGATATTTATCCGGTTGTAACGTTAGCCCAGCATTCCGTAACCGAGCTAGAAGTGTTCTCAATTTACGAGAATGCTCTTCCAATGAATTACCATACACAACAATATCGTCCATGTATACAAAAAGTTCAATGCCCTGTAATCCTGAAAGTACCAAATCCATCATACTTTGAAAGGTGGCCGGGGCGTTCTTTAACCCAAACGGCATTTTATTAAACTCGTAATGACCGTACGGAGTAGAGAAAGCAGTTTTAAATTTTGATTTGGAATCCATTGGAATTTGATGAAAGCCAGAGGCTAAATCGAGTGTACTGAAGTATTTCGCTACATCAAGCTGGTCTAAAATGTCTATTATATTAGGGAGGGGATAGGCATCACTTATGGTCTTCTCATTCAATTTACGATAGTCTATTACCATCCGCCAGCGTGGTTTACCAGTCGAATCAGGTTTTTTTGGGAACAATCCAAACTGGTGAATCATACGGAGAGATTGATGATTGTATAGCATTACTTTCTAACAAAGATTTGACTTACTTTTCGATTTCTTCTTTATGTATACATGGGAAATGATACTGCTTCGTGTTTATTGGCATCTCATCAGTTGTTGTTATAGTATGCTCTGCAACGTTAGTGGAACCCAACTTGTCCGTTGGTAAATAAAACTGGTAGGAGAATTCGTTTATAATTTCGAGAATACTAGCTAATTCTGATTCGCTAAGACCATTCAAATTTAGAATTCTGTATAGTTGAGTGAGCCTCTGAGCGTCTGCCCTTGTTTGTCCCTTATTTGGATCCACGGCCCGTGCTGAACGAGGACCAGGTGGTCTAACCTGAAATTCCTCTAACTCAACCGAAGGAATTGTGAATGTAATATCCTCGACATTAGTGTTTATTGCAAAAATCTTCACAAATCCATTCTCCTGTGTCGCTAATGCCTCGCCCACATAATCTCCTGGACCCGTTTCTAACTTCCTTATATAACCTGTTTTCTTTTCCTTGTTTTTTACAGGAATGATTATCAAAACTTTGCTACGAGATGGTAAATTTAATGTAGCTGAGGTAGCACAAAAGGGAAGTTCCTTACAATCTAACCATAAACTGTTTGGTAAGTGTTTCCTAAATTTCAAAGTTACTTCCTGCTGTTCTAAAAATGTCATTCCTAAGATTCCGTTTTCCGTTATAGGAAAATCATCTTTAACTATTTGAAATTTAATGCCAACGCCACAAATTGGAATAACAACCTCACCGTAAGTACGAATTATGCCTGTGCCAATACCGGGGAGACTATAAACCACTTTATCATTTATTTCTATCCTAGGAATCAATTGTCCTTGTTTGATCAAATTAAGTTGTGATCCTGTATTAACTAAGAAATTGCATGAGCCTTTAACAAAACAAGCTTGTTCAAATGGAATAACAGGTAATGCTGCCACCTCTTTTATATCAAATTTGTAACAGACCCTGTGGGTTGAGCGTGTATAATGGGAGGTTGACTCTGTGTCACGCTCTTTTGCAGAGTCATCCTCGAGTTTAAATTCCGATTACCCCCATTTCCTACTTCAGTCATATCATTCTGCCTTGCTGCCTTTTCATGAGTATTTTCATTCAATCTCTTATAACATTGCAACGTTACATGTCCCGATTTCCCAGAATAATTGCACTGAACTCTGTCACGATTCATTAATCTATTACCTTTTAACTGAGATTGCGGGCAATCTGTACGAATGTGACCTATTTGACCACAACCATAACACTTTTGGTCGGGTGCACCAACCGTATAAATTTTAGCATCCTGAGTAATTACCCTACAGTTTTGAGATTGTTTCATACGTTCTTCGGTATGTTGCTCTAGTTTTGATGCCAAATTAATTGCAAGTTCCAAATCATTGTATTGTTCCTTTGTTATAAGTAAGCTTATTGACTGGTTACGCAATCCCCTTACGAACCCTGTTACTGATGCTTGATTTAACAAAACCTTAACACCTAACAGCTGCTCGGGGTTGAATTTTTCTTTTGCTACTTCTAACCCACGATTCAATATTTCATTCACCCTTTCCCCATAAATTTCTACTCGTTCATTTCCTGTTTGACAAACAGTTTTTAACTCATTGTACGCATGTTCAAGATCATAAACTCGTGCAAACGCTGATTTCAATAAACTAATTAATTCTTCTAAAGTGTTAGGTTCGCGACGATTACTTATTAATTTATCCGCGTGCCCCTCGATCTTATTCCGGATCAGCGCAAGTAAATTCATCATCCGATCCGCAGGTTTCACTCGTGAATTTGCTAATCGACTTTGCTTGATGAACTTAAAGAGAGTGCAAATTTTACCATCAGACCGAGGGACTAAATCTACTGCTAATTTTAGTGGCAAATATGCATTTTGTAATGAAATCAATGAAGATTCCTCTGAATTATTTAAATTATTTGTTTCAACTCTATTCATCAAATCTAATTCATTGTTTAGCCCGATAATAGAAAGAGGGTTTAACGTTGGAATTGGGCTAGAATGCCCTTGTTGGGATGCACCGGCAATCGTTCCCAATCTAGCTGTTCCCTCAAACGCGTCCTCCACTTCAAAACCTCTACTACTACTCAAACTAGACTGTCTATGACAGTAGGTAAGCTATGCCGATTCTGGATACGGTTGGCGAGGGGGTGAGGTATGGAGGGGGGGTACCGGACCGAGGGCGCGGGGGCGAGGTATGGAGGGGGGTACCGTACATAGGGCGAGGGGGGATGACGTCACAGGGGAAGGGGGATTTCAAAATTTTCAAAATGGCGTCGCGCGCGCAGGTCGAGTTCGTGGGCGAGGGGGCTGACGTCGCAGGGGAGGGGGGATTTCAAAATTTTCAAAATGGCGTCCGCCGCCGCGCAATCTCCGTACACGTGCGGGGATCGGTGCGCAGGCGCGAAAGATAAGCCGCGAAAGGATGTAACGCGGATGCTGTAATTCGACACCGATACCTATTCGAGGTCGATTAATCTAAATAGCCTAACCGTCTCACGAAAGAATGCAACGTCGCCCTAGTATAAACATCCGCCAACGAAATGTAATTCGACACCCTCAGAGCGATAATTATTCGGGTATCGCCCAACGTATTTTGAATGAAATAACTATTCGAGATCAATTCATAATACGGCAAGAAGTCTTCCGAAAGATAAGGAATCATGACGCGCGACAGGATGTAACGCGTCGAGGCGCGTACGTGCGTGCTCCGCAGATGCTGTAATTTGACACCCTCTGACACAGCGCGAAGCGATAACTATGCGAGATTTATTAGTCTAAACAGTACAGCTGCCCCATGATCATCATGTAATTATGGGGCATTGCGTTCGCGTAAACATCCGCCTACGAAAACATAGAGCGATAATTATTCGAGTTTCGTTTCGAATATTTCAAAGATTGGGACCGCCGTGACGGATGCGAATGCCCTTATCGCGAACGGGGGAATCCGATACACGTGGTAACGCAACGAGTTAATGCGACTTTACGTTACTCGATTGAGGTGCATGAGAGAAAGAGCGATAGAGAGAATTCGATGATCATCGCCATCAATGCTGCAATATATATTCATACATTGACGTGCACGTGTACGTGAATCTGTATAAAAGCAACGTTTAAATGAATCGTTACAGGTATTAACGTGAAAATCATTCATTTATTAAAACATATACGCGTACTATAGTGGTACATGATTTACATCGCGCAACATGGATTGCATTCCTAACGCTAACAATTCGCAATCAATCAAAGAATGTTGTTCAAAGTGATCGCTTTCGGAAATTAATTTTACATAATCTGTTGGTGCGGTAGCGCTACGTAGAACGTTTACGAACGTGGTATATTTACTAGCTACAGCGTATATATTTTCGGTCAACCAAGTGAACATATGATCGATGCAATGTTTATACGCGAACAGTTTTCGCATCGTGACTTCCATCATGTATAAGGTAACGCGATTATCGGTGATTTTGACGAGTTGATCATTGTGCATGTCTGGGGTGTTGTTACGTTGTCGCGTAATTTTTTAAGAATGTCAGTCATATTTTGCAGTAGGAGCTTCCACGTAGACATTGAGAAGCTCAACTCGCCACCTTTATTGTCGACTATGGTGATCTCGACGCGGCACGAATCCATGCCAATGCGAATTCCTATCGTGAGCCGTTTATACGCTGTTGAGGTCAGAACGTGTGGAACTCTTTTCGCGTACAGACATTGGGCGAGTACAGTGATTTGTATTTGAAAACAGATGTGCTGTTACTTGCCGACGTATTCGAAAGTTTCCGCACCGACTGTATCGCGAGTTACGATCTGGATCCCGCGCATTATTGCACGCTACCAAGTTTCACGTGGGACGAGATGCTCAAGTACACCAGCGTACGATTAGAGCTTCTGACGGACGTGGACATGTTACTGTTCGTGGAGCGTGGCATACGCGGCGGTCTGAGCCAGTGCTCGCACAGGTACGCGCGAGCCAACAACAAGCACCTGCCTGCAGGGATGTACGACGAGTCGAAGCCGTCGACGTATCTAATGTACTTCGACGTCAACAACTTGTACGGCTGGGCGATGTCGCAGGCCATGCCGAAAGGAGGGTTTCGATGGCTGGACGATGCGACAGTGGCCGCGCTCGACGTATCATCCCTACCCGACGGTGAGGACTCCGAGGAATCTGAGGGATACCTGCTGGAGGTAGACATCGAATATCCCAAGGAGATCCATGACGCCCACGCCGACCTTCCATTCTGCCCGGTGCGCCAGCACGCGCCAGGAGGAAAACAGACTAAGCTGCTTGCCACGCTCGACGATAAGGAGCGATACGTCATCCATTATCGCTACCTGAAACAGTGCGTCCGACACGGTTTACGCGTGACGCGGATTCATCGGGTGTTACGATTCGATCAGTCGCATTGGTTGCGCGACTACATTCGATTGAACACCGATTTGAGGACGCGAGCCACGAGTGAATTTCAAAAGACTCTATATAAATTAATGAACAATGCGGTGTACGGAAAGACAATGGAAAATGTGCGGAATCGCGTAGACATGCGACTGGTGACGCGGTGGGACGGTCGTTACGGTGCGGTCGTCACTAGAATCTGGAAGGTTATTCGGATGTTCCTTGATTATCGACGGAGTGACGATGACTACGACGACGATAACAACAACGACAACGATAACATCAACAACAACGACAACGACAACGACAACAACGATGTTGACGAAGTTGTCGATGAAGATAATGTTGTCGATGATGTTATTGATGATGTTGTTGATGATATCGTCGATGAAGACGATGAAAAAATTCCTGATGATGAGCCGTCAGTAAAGGCTTACGATTTGGATATGGTGCGTAAACCCGTCGATGATATCGGAGTGTATATACGGAACGCCAAAGGACCCTTGTCGCGACAATACCTACGACTGTTCTTCACCGACAACAGGAGACTAATCGATGATGTGTACGGCGTATACTTGGGGCCCGACGAAGATCTAATGATCGGCGATTCCGTGCTCCCCATCGATGCGGACGGCGATGACATTCACGTGAACGGAACGCGATACCCGGGGACTCGGGGTTTGTACGATTTGTTGTTCATGCGAGAACCCAACCAGCAGACGTGCACGGACGCTGATTTTCGCTCGTACCGACGCATCTTGTTGTCGACGAGCGCGCATTAGCAAAACCATTCGCCGAGCAAGCGCACGCTGGGTAACAAGGGGTACAAGTATAAATACCCGTGAAAACGAAAAGTGGACGCGACGTGACCGCGGCGTTCACGACCGTATTGCGGCAGAGCGATAGATGCCCGCGAAATTTACAAACTGACATGGGAAAGGAGTTTTACAACGCGGAGTTTCAACGATGCGCGAAGATGCGCGGGATCAACCACTACTCCACGTACAGCGTGATGAAAGCGTCGATCGTCGAACGTTTCAATCGTACGCTGAAAAACATCATGTGGAAACAATTCTCCTTGAACGCGTACTATCGCTGGGTCGACCTGTTACCTGCGCTCGTTCGCACCTACAATCATCGCAAGCATCGGACGATCAACGCCCGACCCGTTGACGTGACCCCCGCGACGCGTTTGTCGTTCGCCGCGAATGAACCCCCCTCCCCCTCTGCATCGAAAGGCGTTCGACTCCGCACGAAATTCAACGTCGGTGACAAGGTACGCGTGAGCAAGTTCAAGACCCTCTTCGAGAAGGGGTACACTCCGAACTGGTCGACCGAGGTATTCGAAATCGTAACCGTACAACGAACGTTCCCGGTGACGTACATTCTGCACGATTCCGCGGGAGAGCCGATCTCGGGTGGATTCTACGAGTACGAACTACATTCGGTCGCGAATCCGGACGTCTATCTGGTCGAGAAGATTATTCGTCGCAAGGGGAATCAGGTGTACGTTAAGTGGCTCGGATTCGATTCGTCGCGGAACTCGTGGATACGCGACAAGGATATTCTCTGATTCGTTATCGTGCTTGATGTTACTGGAACAAATAAATGAATGAATAAATACATATAAATATATACATTGTCCGTTTATTCACATTCTCCTCCTCCTCATTCTCATTCTTCTTCGTGCATATATATGCGTACAATTAAGCTTAATAAAGTAGAGAAAATATATATATACTAATACGTATAAAATACAATTTTGGTTATATTCTACGCTATACATATATTACATATCCATAAATAAATAAATAACATATACAAAAGAAACGTATATACATATGTACATGCAAAAATACAAACATACAAGCATTCTATACAATGGGATTCTCGAGGGACTCGTCGGGCTCAAGCTCGAGCTCGGGGATTCGATAATGCCCCCACGGAAGGGTGCTGACCCGATCGGTTAAAATATATCGCTTGTCGTCGAACGGACTGAGAGCGTTCTTTTCCCCACTCACGGAATACACCTCGTGCCGGCTGGAGCGAATATTGTTCTGCCGAATCGATTCTTCGGTGAGATCGCGGACACAACGAATGTAATCGTCGAATTGTATATCGTTCGCGACCACGTGTCTCCGCACACCCTTCACTTTTTTAGTCTCATTCGTAGACCCCACTGCCGCGTTAAACGTTCTAGTCGCGTACATCTTAGACCGTAGTCCGACGAACTCGTTCATCAAGGCGCCGTTGTTCTCATCTTTCATGAGTCCCAGAACCTTTTTGTTTACGCGGGGCATACCGTACGGATTGTCCACCGTGTAATCACTCATGTCGAATCGGGCGACGTCACGCTTCATCCTTTCATACGCATCCTCGCATTCCACGCTATACATTAAACTGTCGGTGTCGGTGTACAGACCCTTACACCGATCACCGAACTCGGCGCGCATATATGCATACTGAAATTCATACAGACATTCCTTCGATACATCGAGCACACTCATACCCACGTATATCGGTTTGTCAAACTTAACTTTCAGTTTACGCATTTCGATTGCCACTAACTGCTCCGAGAAGATCGTGCGGCTGTGAAAGTTCGGTTTCGCGATCAGCGCTTCCGCGCCGTAACGACCGTCCCACCGCGTCACCAGTCGCACGTCTACGCGATTCCGCACATTTTCCATTGTCTTCCCGTACACCGCGTTGTTCATTAATTTAAATAAAGTCTTTTGAAATTCACTCGTGGCTCGCGTCCTCAAATCGGTGTTCAATCGAATGTAGTCGCGCAATCAATGCGACTGATCGAATCGTAACACCCGATGAATTCGCGTCACGCGTAAACCGTGTCGGACGCACTGTTTCAGGTAGCGATAATGGATGACGTATCGCTCCTTATCGTCGAGCGTGGCAAGCAGCTTAGTCTGTTTTCCTCCTGGCGCGTGCTGGCGTACCGGGCAGAATGGAAGGTCGGCGTGGGCGTCGTGGATCTCCTTGGGATATTCGATGTCTACCTCCAGCAGGTATCCCTCAGATTCCTCGGAGTCCTCACCGTCGGGTAGGGATGATACGTCGAGCGCGGCCACTGTCGCATCGTCCAGCCATCGAAACCCTCCTTTCGGCATGGCCTGCGACATCGCCCAGCCGTACAAGTTGTTGACGTCGAAGTACATTAGATACGTCGACGGCTTCGACTCGTCGTACATCCCTGCAGGCAGGTGCTTGTTGTTGGCTCGCGCGTACCTGTGCGAGCACTGGCTCAGACCGCCGCGTATGCCACGCTCCACGAACAGTAACATGTCCACGTCCGTCAGAAGCTCTAATCGTATGCTGGTGTACTTGAGCATCTCGTCCCACGTGAAACTTGGTAGCGTGCAATAATGCGCGGGATCCAGATCGTAACTCGCGATACAGTCGGTGCGGAAACTTTCGAATACGTCGGCAAGTAACAGCACATCTGTTTTCAAATACAAATCACTGTACTCGCCCAATGTCTGTACGCGAAAAGAGTTCCACACGTTCTGACCTCAACAGCGTATAAACGGCTCACGATAGGAATTCGCATTGGCATGGATTCGTGCCGCGTCGAGATCACCATAGTCGACAATAAAGGTGGCGAGTTGAGCTTCTCAATGTCTACGTGGAAGCTCCTACTGCAAAATATGACTGACATTCTTAAAAAATTACGCGACAACGTAACAACACCCCAGACATGCACAATGATCAACTCGTCAAAATCACCGATAATCGCGTTACCTTATACATGATGGAAGTCACGATGCGAAAACTGTTCGCGTATAAACATTGCATCGATCATATGTTCACTTGGTTGACCGAAAATATATACGCTGTAGCTAGTAAATATACCACGTTCGTAAACGTTCTACGTAGCGCTACCGCACCAACAGATTATGTAAAATTAATTTCCGAAAGCGATCACTTTGAACAACATTCTTTGATTGATTGCGAATTGTTAGCGTTAGGAATGCAATCCATGTTGCGCGATGTAAATCATGTACCACTATAGTACGCGTATATGTTTTAATAAATGAATGATTTTCACGTTAATACCTGTAACGATTCATTTAAACGTTGCTTTTATACAGATTCACGTACACGTGCACGTCAATGTATGAATATATATTGCAGCATTGATGGCGATGATCATCGAATTCTCTCTATCGCTCTTTCTCTCATGCACCTCAATCGAGTAACGTAAAGTCGCATTAACTCGTTGCGTTACCACGTGTATCGGATTCCCCCGTTCGCGATAAGGGCATTCGCATCCGTCACGGCGGTCCCAATCTTTGAAATATTCGAAACGAAACTCGAATAATTATCGCTCTATGTTTTCGTAGGCGGATGTTTACGCGAACGCAATGCCCCATAATTACATGATGATCATGGGGCAGCTGTACTGTTTAGACTAATAAATCTCGCATAGTTATCGCTTCGCGCTGTGTCAGAGGGTGTCAAATTACAGCATCTGCGGAGCACGCACGTACGCGCCTCGACGCGTTACATCCTGTCGCGCGTCATGATTCCTTATCTTTCGGAAGACTTCTTGCCGTATTATGAATTGATCTCGAATAGTTATTTCATTCAAAATGCGTTGGACGATACCCGAATAATTATCGCTCTGAGGGTGTCGAATTACATTTCGTTGGCGGATGTTTATACTAGGGCGACGTTGCATTCTTTCGTGAGACGGTTAGGCTATTTAGATTAATCGATCTCGAATAGTTATCGCGATAAAGCGTCGAATCGTCGGCGGATGTTTATACGAGGGCGACGTTGCATTCTTTCGTGAGGCGGTTGGGTTATTTAGATTAATTAATCTCGAATAGGTATCGGTGTCGAATTACAGCATCCGCGTTACATCCTTTCGCGGCTTATCTTTCGCGCCTGCGCACCGATCCCCGCACGTGTACGGAGATTGCGCGGCGGCGGACGCCATTTTGAAAATTTTGAAATCCCCCCTCCCCTGCGACGTCAGCCCCCTCGCCCACGAACTCGACCTGCGCGCGCGACGCCATTTTGAAAATGTTGAAATATCCCTTCCCCTGTGACGTCATCCCCCCTCGCCCTATGTACGGTACCCCCCTCCATACCTCGCCCCCGCGCCCTCGGTCCGGTACCCCCCCTCCATACCTCGCCCCCTCGCCACCCGTATCCAGAATCGGCATAGCGTACCTACTTATGACTTTTCCTAAATTTCTTTTGCCTAATAATTCTACGCGATATTTTGTTGGTGCAATAATAAACGCTTATTAATAGGAACACAATAACAATGATACCAGGGGAAGTGGTAGATACTGGCTTTTCTTCTCAGTCTTCTTCTACGCCACCTTCTTCGGGCCAGGCAATCCTCCTCTTCGAAGATTCCGATCCTCTCCTTCCGCACCGACGTACCTGACTCCAACAACCTTCACCTCCTCGACGATATCGATCCTCTTCATCGGCGCCGACGTTTCTGACTCCTGCAGCCTTCGCCTCCTCAAGGATTTCGATCCTCTTCTTCAGCAAAGCCAGTCTCCAGGTCCGTCAATCTTTCGTTCTTCAAGTCCAGCAATTTCAGCAATTTTCTATTTCTTCGACTCAGCAATGTTCACTTCTTTATTGGTATTTTGTGATTTCAGGGAAAGCGTGCACGGCCACTGAAATCACGCTTCTCCGGCATTCACCCATGCCCTCAGGAAAACCGTGCAGAAACCTCAGAGGGAGAGAAGCGGTATTTAATCTTGATCGTCCAGATAATGCACCTCGAGCCGGCAAAATTTCTAATACATCCCACCGCTGTCACCAAATTTGTTGTAGGATTCTTCGGGAACTAGCGTCCGATTCCAAGGAGTGGGGCCGATGCCCGTGGAATGCTGAAGCACTCTGCTCAGAGGATGCGTTTAAGTTTGGACTCAGGGATTAGAATAATTAAAAGAAACTTTATATTCAAGGTTGAACAAATATATATATATATATATATATATATATATATATATATTGGTGTGGTTTAACAAATACGTCTATTCAGAATTAACTCTCGCAACGGAATGAATGATCTTCAATTTTGGTTGTTAACATAAATAATCAACTACATTTGTTTTCTAATGAGCGTTTACATAATTCGGTGATGATTAATAAAAATTACAATTATAACGAGTGTTTGATTACCTAGCCATGAATATATTTAATTGCATAATTTCAGTATAAAGGAATAAGAAAAATCAACAACTTCCTGAAGTTCCCCCCTTACTTTAATTCAAATTTCTCTCCGAATGAAAACCTACGTTCACATCATGGCAAGGTAACGGGAATACAACATTCGATTTAAATTTCGCGCTCTGTTGGTTCATGGTGAACTGACGGATACACAACACCCCTCACATTCTAAAAAGGTGTTTCCTAAAGAAACAGCTTTTTAAATTTAATATCATGCGCACAATCACAACCTCAAGACCGATTCCGAACAGTAAAACATACAAATAACACAAACAAACAGCACACTTTAACAATTTGCTTATGAAATTATATCTCCCGCGTAACACATCTCATGTCGAACACCATTGTACATACGTGCAACTTAAATTACATAATAATAACTTTAACCCAAAAGAATATAGGTATCTTTATCCGAATTTTGTAGTCTACTCATTTAATTTTATGTGAGCTAATTTAAGTTTGTTCCAGTGAACTATTTTAAACTTACTACTTCGTAATTCTATTTCCGCATTTAGATCATTGAAAATTCGTTTAATTCTATATGGTCCCGTCCAAGTTGACTCAAATTTTGAATTCTTCGGTTCCCTAAGTAAATATACAAAGTCTCCTATTTCAAACGTCTGTGGATTAGTATATTTGTCGTAATATAATTTACTCCTCTCCTTTGCTTGTTCTAGGTTTTCCGCCGCTGTAGCCTGACTACTTGAGATCTTTTGAAATAAATCATCCAGATACTGGATAAAAGTTTTTGGTGCTGCCTCCCTCGCAAATTCGGTGGGAATCAAAGCTTTTACTCCAAAAATCAACTCATGTGGAGTGAATCCAGTGGAATCGTGTACCGACGTATTGTATGAAAAAATTCCAAACCTGATCCACTCATCCCAATCTACTTTGGAACAGAAGGTTTTTAGGTAATCAATAAATGTTTCGTCTTAAAGGACAAAAGCGGACTCAGGGCGAGGCGAAAATTCAAGTCTTTCACGGTGGGCAATTGTTTGTTCTCGAAGCGTTCGTTGGGAACCATTTGCCTACCAGATGACTAAGAGGCAATCGACATCGTGCCATTTTTTCTGGTATTTTCGACTACTTTCGTCCTGAGATAATCCGTTAAATTGCTCTGTCAGCGAGGGTACACGGTTACCTCGGACCGGTACCTCCCGTCGTCCACCGCTGACTCACGGAACAATACGGTCATAAACCGTGACCCTGGCTAAACGCTCCAACCGAACAACCTAGCTAGGTTTGTTAGCCAGGTGTCTGGTTTTTCCTCCGCTACGTCACCAAGAAGGAGAAGCCTTCCTCCTCCACCACCAAATCGCGGAAGGAAGGTTCCTCCTCTTCGAGGAAAGGCTAACCAATCAGCAATTTGACACCTCCCGAAAATCTAATGTCTTGTCTACCTTCGACGCCGAAAAGCAAGACGAGGGCAGAATTCAATCATCTCTCGAGCGAACACATTCATCTCGTATTAGAACTCGTTCGACATTTTCACTGATACAATTAATGATCAGACGACGCTACGTGATATAATCAAGCATCGGCACCGCGTACCACGGAGTCTCTTGGGCCTTACAACCCCAAGAGGAAAGATCAACTTTCGCGTGTGTGTCGGTAGCTTACATAGTTTTGATTCGTCTAGTCAAGCATTCGTGACTACGTCTATCAATTAAACGGATCTCTTACTCAAGTCATCATACGGACTTGAGTAATTAGTCTAGTCAAGCATTCGTGACTACGACTATCAATCAAACGG
This sequence comes from Andrena hattorfiana, assembly GCA_944738655.2. NCBI lineage: Eukaryota > Metazoa > Arthropoda > Insecta > Hymenoptera > Andrenidae > Andrena > Andrena hattorfiana. The sequence continues at coordinate 14,355,516 of OX122895.1, forward strand.
TTCTTTTACTCAAGTCATCATACGGACTTGAGTAATTAGTCTAGTCAAGCATTCGTGACTAAGACTATCGAACAATTTACATTCGTGCTATTGTGTGATCATCAGACGGATCAGCAAGTTTCTTTCTCGTCGCGTCAATTAAATAATCATTCAAAATTAATTTGGCGAGTGATAAAGCCACCGGCACCGCGTACCACGGAGTCTCTTGGGCCTTACAACCCCAAGAGGAAAAATCAACTTTCGCGTGTGTGTCGGTGGCTACAATAAATACTCTATGAGCACGTTCTAATGAGCCCAATGACTGCAGATAAAATGCGGTTGAAGTTATTCTCTGAATTTTGAAAATTTTACAAAAACTCTTCATAACCTGACTAACGAAATTGCTTCCTTGATCAGTTTGTATAGTACGAGGACAACCAAATCTAGAGATAAACTGCTCAGCCAAAGCGATTGCAATAGAAATGGAATCAATAGTCATCAGAGGAATCGCATCCGAGTATTTCGTTAAATTTTCTTGAAGAGTCAGTAAGTATTTATTCCCTTTCTTTGTTACCGGGAGTGGCCCCACAATATCCATTTGTATTTTTTCAAAAGCTCTCTTAGGCATATCCGTAATTCGCATTGGATGCCTTGTTTTGGGGGAGAGCATTTTATTTCTTTGACAGGTTGAGCAGGTCCGAACAAAATCTAAAATTTGCTTTCCCATTTTTGGCCATTAAAAATCCTCTCTAATCCTTTTAAAAAGTTTTGTTGCCCCCTGATGGCCTCCCACTACCGATTCATGGTATTCAGAAATAATGGTCGATCTCCCTGACAGATGTCGAATTGTTATTTCGCCAGTACAGACAGTGATTGTATATTTTGAATCATTAAATATTTGTTTGAGGAGACCTTCTATGGAACCCTATCCTACGGAATCAAGATTATTATGATTCATTGATATACTTTCATTCAAAGAATCCATTAACTGTTTGAGAGATGCCAACGATGAATTTAAATAAGTAAAATTTACCTGTTCGTTGTTAATTTTTTTAGGAAACAAATATGAAGTTTCTTATCTGGGAAAACCATTGCCTCACCGACATTAATGCGATATTGCCTCATCTGTGTAATCGAAAATTTTCCACGAGTGTATAAGTCTTTACTATTCTGTGACACAATCTGATAGTCAAGAGACAGGAAATGGATAAGATTATCCCTTCGCATAAAAAGGTAATCCTTACTGAAATTAATTTTAGGTAATGTGGGAAGGTGATTTGTTTGCAAACGTGAGTCAGTTATTGCCAAGATTTTAACTTTTCCAAAATTACATAAGACATCTTTTGTTGAGGCCACTTCTACGGAGGATCGTGTCCGTTCTCCTGGAGACTCTATTATGAATTTAGACTCTCCAAGTTTCATTGCATCACGCGTCACAACAATTTCAGGCACTCCAACCCTTACTATATCAGAAACCTCGGATCCCAGGTTGCTGATCCGAAGCGGGGGTGTCTGAATTACCTTACCGTATGCCGACGGATCGAGCAGAGCGAGGGCACCCTGAGGCACATGGACCACCTCTAACGATGCCTGAAGCAGAAACGATCCTCCACCCACTACAAATTCGCATTTATCGGACGATGGCCTACCCTCTCCAGAGAATACACTCATCGGATTGGGAGACATTTCCTCATCATCCGCCGTATAGTATTCGTCACTGTCTGTTTCGTAAGTTTCTGTCTTCCCCAATTCAAATGTGGTCTCATTTGTTCGATCATCATTATCGCTCTTTCCATACATTAGAAACATATTAGCTACTAACTTTTCATTCTTGCATTCCAAAGAACTGTCCCTGTTAGTGTCTACCTCCCCGGAAGCAGCGGTCGGCAAATCACTGGCGCCCGCGATCACCTCACACAGACATTCCATGGAGGAAACATCTGGATTGTCGGTTTCGGTGTGTTTAATTAAAGCAACCAAAGTTTGGTCAAGCTTAGTGGAATTTGAAGGATTTCGAGACAAGGCATCCGCATTAGAATTTTGCTTCCCTGGTTTATACACGATATTATAATCGTATTCGTTCAGCTTTATTCGCCAACGCATAATTTTAGAAGTCGGATCTTTCACATTGTGCAGCCAGACCAATGGTCGATGATCTGTCACCAACGTGAATTGATGACCGTATAAGTAAGGCCGGAAATGTTCCACGGCAAAAAGAACCGCTAGTAATTCTTTCTCAATTGTTGAATATTTGACTTCAGAATCGTTCAAGGTCCTTGAGGCATACGCAATGGGAAGATCCTGGCCAATCGATCCCTGGCTTAAGACAGCTCCTAAAGCGTAATCTGAAGCGTCGGTTGTTACCAGAAATGGGTGCTTGAAATTTGGAAATTGAAGTAATGGTTCTGTACATATGATATCCCTGAGACCTTGAAAAGCTAACTGAGTTTCAGCATTCCAAATAAAAGGGGCATCTTTTTTTAAAAGTCGCGTAAGTGGTTTAGAAATTCTTGCCATGTTTGGAATAAAACGCCTGTAATAACCGACGAGACCTAGAAATTGCTTGATATTCTTTTTTGTTTTAGGAATGGGAAACTCTTTTACAGCCTTCGTCTTCCCAACATCGGGTTTAACACCATCTGCAGAAATTACGTGACCGAGATATACTACTTCTCGCCTAAGAAATTTACACTTTGCCGGTTGAAGTGTCAGTCCTGCATTTTGCAATCTAGCTAGAAGAACTCTTAATTTATGGGTATGCTCTTTTAAGGAATTAGCATATAAGACTATATCATCCATGTAAACGAACAATTCAACACCCTGCAAACCTGATAAAACTAAATCCATGCATCTTTGGAAAGTTGCAGGAGCGTTCTTTAATCCAAAGGGCATCCTATTGAACTCGTAATGCCCATTCGGAGTTGAAAATGCAGTCTTAAATTTTGATTCTGGATCCATAGGAATTTGATGAAATCCCGACGCCAAATCAAGTGTGCTAAAATATTTCGCTGCGCCAAGTTGATCCAAAATGGCTGTTATATTCGGGAGCGGATAAGCATCACTTATAGTTTTTTCATTTAATCTGCGATAGTCTATCACCATCCGCCAACGTTGTTTTCCGGTGCTATCCGGCTTTTTAGGGACTATCCAAACAGGGGAATTATAGGGGGACATTGAAGGTTGAATTATATTATTTTTTAATAATGAATCTACCTGACTCCTAATTTCCTCTTTGTGAATAGGAGGGAAACGATACTGTTTGGTGTTAATGGGAGCTTTGTCTACGGTTAAAATTGTGTGTTGAATTGTGTTCGTTGAATTTAGCGTATCGGATGGAAGATAAAACTGATATGGAAATTCGTTTATTATTTCTAATATGCTAGCTTGTTCTGCGTCATTGAGATCACCCAAATCAAAATTCTTGAACAATTGGACGAGTCTACGAGCTTCCGCCTCTGATTGCCCTACACCTGGATTCCCTGTTCGAGCTGAGCGAGGTGCAGGTGATTTTATTTGAAATTCCTCTAATTCAACTGGAGGTACATCTATTGTAACAGAATCAGTGGTAGTGTTTATGGCGAAAATCTTAACAAAACCATTTTCCTGCTTCGCTAACGCATTACCTACGTACACTCCTGGTTTGGTATCTAACTTTTTCAAATAACCCGTTTTAACTCGAGCATTCTTTACAGGAATGGATATAAGAGTTTTCATTCGTGCTGGTAAATGGAAAGATTTAGACGATTGAAGAATAAAATCCCTATCCCCAACCTGAAGACGATTTGGTACTGTATTTTTAAATATTAATGTTGCCTCCTGTTTTTCCAAAAATGGAATTCCTAAAATACCCATTTCTTTAATAGGAAAAGCCTCATCGACGACCTGGAATTTCATGTCCTGGCCATAAATTTGGAGCATAACTTCACCACATGTAGGAACAATCCTAGACCCAATTCCAGTAAGATTATAGATTATATCCGTATTTACTGATACATCAGTAGTCACGGCCGATCGTTTCAACAAATTTAACTGTGAACCCGTGTCAATGAGAAATGTAACAGACCCCCCTTGGAAAACATCATGTTCTAATGTAAAAGTAGGCAATCGGCCAACTTCTTTAATATTCAATTTGAAACAGGCTTGTCGGGCTGGGTGCTTGCAATTAAGGGATCGCTCCACGTTAGGCCTTTTCGTGAAGTTCCTTTTAAATTCGATGAAGTTTTAAATGTGGAAACATTCTCATTTTGTATCCGCAAGTCATTTTGATACTGTTTCTTAAAACAACGGGATTCTATATGTCCGGTCTTCTTGCAAATATTACATCTGATCCTATCTCGAGCAAACGTGTTTAGAGGCTTATGGCCCTGCTTAATTTGCGGACAGTCATAACTAAGATGACCTATCTGGCCGCACTTGAAACATCTACGCTCGTCAACACTTGCAGCAAGGACTTTTGCATCACGGGAATTACTCGCGGGTACCCAAAATTGTTTTGGTCGTTCACTAGTTTCTTGTTCTAATTTGCTTGCGATATTAATTCCTTCTTCTAGGTTTTCGGTTTGTTCCTTTACAATAAAAAGTCTCAAAATTTGGCTTTGCAACCCACGAATAAATCCCATGACCGCAGCATGATTGAGTAAGGCCATAGTTCCTATGAGTTGTTCAGAGTTAAATCTTTCCTTAGCAGCTTCCAATCCTCGATTTAAGATCTCGCTAGCCCGTGCACCATAAATTTCCACGGTTTCATTTACGCCCTGATGTAATCCCTTCAGTTCATCAAGAATTATATCAACATTAAATGCACGTGTAAAAACTGTTTTTAATAAACTTATTAATTCGTTTAAACTTTTCGGTTCTTGACGATTGGCAATCAAAAGATCTGCATGTTTCTCGATCTTGTTTCGTATTAAAGCAAGGAGGTTAATACGATCTATAGGTTTAACTCGCGATTCGGCTAATTGACATTGTTTGATGAATTTTATCAATGAGCAAACATTCCCGTCAAAACGTGGAATTAAATCAGCGGCTAACTTTAATGGTAGAAAGGCGTTATTTATTGATTCCGGGGGAGAGTTCAGAGAACAAGGCGTTGATTCTTTACTTGAACCGGGTAAATTTAGTTCTAATTCGTTCAATCCTATCGAACTTGTAGGAGTTTGTGTTGGAATTATTTCCGTAGACACATTTTCTACCTCAAACTCTTGAATCCTACTTAGATTAGATCTACGAGTTCGCCTGAACTTCTTCGGACCTTTACCATTTCGCAACATTTTAATAGTTTTTATAACAACCAATTAACACGAACTAATCCGTACGAGCTATAACTTGTTGTTTAAGACGCTAAGCAAATTAACAAATAAAATTATCTATTCACCAATAACGCTGTGTAATTCTGACGAAACGCTCTTGTATCTTCCAGGTCTCCTCCCTCGATTCGCAGCAACTTCTCCAGTGTCTCAGCAATTACTCCGGTTGAGTCTCTCTCGTTCACTCCTCCGATGTCCAGGTAATATTTTATTGCAGATTCTCCGTTCCGTCTTCTCAATGCCAATTGTAATTAAATCGTACGATGTGATTTCCAGGGTATGCGTGCACGGCCTCTGAAACCACCCTCTCCGACATTCGCCCTGAGCTCACAAGGAAAACCGTGCGAAAACCCGTGAGAGAAGGTCTTAAACGCATTCACGAGCTGGCGCCGTTGAAGAAGATCCAACTGTCTAAAAGAAGAAAGAAGATTCCGCCGTTAAATTTTGGGTATCCCACCGCTGTCACCAATTTGTTGGGTGGTTCTTTGGAAACCAGCGTCCAATTCTAGGGAATGGGATCGAGGCCCATGGAATGCTGAAGCATTCTGCTCCGTGAATGCGCTCAGATTTCAGACTCGCGAATTGGGAGAATTTAAAGGAAACTTTATATTCCAGATAGAATAAATTAATATATTTTGTACAACTCTTTAATACGTCTTTACTAAGTCGACTCTCGCAATTGAATGCCTTGATCTTCAAAATTTAGTTGTTAACATAAATAATTTACATTTTGTTTTTCAACGAGAGTTTTCAGACTTTCAGTGATGATGAAATAAAAATTACAAAGAAAACCAACAACTTCATGTAATTCCGCCCCGTTTCTTTAGTTTAAATTTCCCTCTGAATCAATAGCTTTGTTTACATCACAGCAATACAGACAGTTCACATCACACAGCAATACAACAACGGCTTGCTTGATTGTTTCAATAATTCATACCGAATTAATTTATTACATACTTCATCAATTAGCTGATCTTTCATATTGTTATCAAGTTCCGTCGATGTATATTTGCATTTTTTAGCTAAATTTTTTCAGAGCAATAATATATTCTTGAATTGATTCATCTTTTTGTTTTCTTGCTCGAAAAGCTATATGTTGTAGATACATGTTGTAGTGGTTCATATAAGTCTTTTAATTTGTTTGCGAGAATGCTATATGACGTTTTAAGTATATCTTCTGGCTTGCATTCTGCCTTGATTTCAGCGAAAATCTATCATGACAAACGTGTTAACAGGAGCGCTACTTTTTTGTCGTTCGGTATGTCGTTCAATAAGATGAATGCATCCAATTGGCAAACACACCCCAATTTTTTCCTTATTGAAACGGTTTTATATCTCCTAAGTACGTCGTCATCTTATTTGATCTTTGTTTTTCACTTTTTCTTGCTAAATTTTCATTTGATGTATCTGTGCTGCTTAATTTTGCGTTTCTCCTTTTAACGTAATCTCGCAATTTTGAACGTAACTGATCTATTGTGTTCGTTTCTTCAATTTCCACTTTATTTGTTACACACACAGTTTTTAATTGTTCTTTCGTTAATTCTTGGATCCATGCAGTCTTCTCTGCTTCGATTTCTTTGTTTATTTTATTCAAATCAAATTTATTTGACATTTAGTTAATTTGATTTGATGTTTAGTATTTTTGATATAGTTTATTTTTCACGTTATGTTTTTATCCTCGTCGTCATTGTAATGCTTATGTAAGGGTGATTAATAATATACTCGTAGCACTGTACAGTTGGCATAATTCGTTTATTTACTTCCGATTGTAAACTACACGGAGAGTATAAGTGTTGCCCGAAAATCCAACGATATCTGACGCTTCTCCTACCGTGAACTCAAGAAGAGCTCAGGCTACCCCCACTCTACCATATACATTCCTCAAGTTATCGCAATTTATTTATTTATGTTCTATGTTATGCTAAATAGTGTTTTCTACAGATTATACCAACAGATACTGGCTTTATTACAGTGCTCCGTCGTTGCTGAGTTCTTGACGTGTATTTTAAAAAAAATTATTGAAATCGGTCAAGATTTCCGCTGTCGGGCGATTTTTGTCCAAAATCTCACACCGTCGCGACGGTGCAGCTTTACGATCCTGTTGTTTGGTGCTCCGGTAGTAGGGGAGATCGAGGCTAGTTGTGACATTTTTCAGTTTTTTATTTTTAATTTTTGTTGCATTCCATATTCAATACTATTAATGATTCTCACTTAAGGTACGTACTTTCCACTACAGATGACCGCTGTCGCATGTAATTAAACGAAAACCATGACTTTGAAAAACCCACTTTGTAGATCGAGACACGTTTTATTAACGTGCCCTCAGCAACGACTAATTGCTACAGGATTAAATTTTACGAAAAGCGACTTATTATGAGTAATATAATTATATTTTCTTGGACAAAAATAAATTTATTAATGGTAAGAATATATTACACTAAATATATAAGAAAAAATTATCAATAATCTACTTTAAAAATAATAAGAGACTACTAAAGTCAATTGCACTAAAACAGGTGATGATCGTCGTTCGTTTCATACGGGGACTCACAATTGATCAGGGAGTCGAGACCGATAGAATTTCGGTTACGGTCGCGGTCGACACGGTATTTACGGTTCTCTCGACCGACCCCGAGAGCGACAATCGGTCTGAAGTTTTCTCTCAACCGATAACCGAGAGAGAATTTTTCTCAGACTTACGGTCAACCGAAAGTCTAGACCGGTCAGGAATACGGTCGCGTTAATTTATGGAGAGGTTGGAGTTAATGTATGGAGAGGTTCGCAAAACGGTCAACCGAGAGTCTCGACCGATTGCAATACGGTTGACGCAAAGTCGGGAGAGATAAAAATGCGGGCAACTAGAATTCATCACATCATGAGAAATAGGAAGAAAATAGAAATACAACCGATTAAAATTTGTGAAACAAATTGTTACTATCCCTGTTGTGAATCGCAAATCGTGACTAAAATTAATTAGTAGGTTATTTTAATTATTTTTTATCACGTTAGTAACCTGGCCTTGCATCTTTTGCAATCCACAGCGAAATACATAGTATAAATAAAACAAATTTATAATAATAAATAAAATCAATTAATTTAATTTATATATAAATTCTTAAAAATACATTTACGTCTTTTTCTAAATTTATTAAATTTTATAGATAATTTTATAAACATCTACTTTAACTATTTTTATAAATGAAAGATTACTTTCATAGTCGCAATGAAATATTTTTATAAATAATTTTCAGAAATAATTTATATTTTTATCAATAAAATGTTTAGTTATAAATAAACAAAGTTAACGATAGATCAAGGATTAACAATTTGTTTTGGAAACAACAGTCAATTTTCACAAGGTTGCACGCTGATAACGCCAAAGTTAATATTAATAAAATTGTTACCATTTATAATGTATCTATGCATATTGTACGAGAAATTGAATTTTTGGACCAATCGATATAACGAATGAAATTGCAAACATTTATGATGTTTCCAATATTACAAACACAATACTATGTGTTTTTATTTTTCGTCTAACATAGCAGGAAGGTCACCCCACTCGATCACTTTTTGACGTCGATGTTAGGATTTTTGATCAAAATGAAACATGATGTACATAGTCGATGTGAAATTAGAGGGAGCTAATTATTATTTTGATGGTTCCGAATTTGTTTCAGAACCACAGTTGTGATTTGATTACTTTTTGCATATCCTTTTTTGAACTACGCTATACTTATAAACTTTTATCTTTGGCACTATTTATCGTATTGCATTCATTTTTTTCTTTTTTAATTTAGATTATTTTGCCTATTCACATAATATTTTAAGAAATTCATTTTTGTAACGTCAAAAAATGTAGGCAAATTCTTATTTTCCCAATTTTGCCTGCCACATGGTATGTTTTTAAATTCTGAATAAGTATGATCATCTTTCTAAGCTACTGTCTACAAAAAAAGGTTTTTCGTAGGATGGAATGTTCGAAGGCAGCGGTATGCCCCGTTTCAGGTAAGCGAGCCGCGCGCTGCACTATTGCGGACGGTTTACCATACCACCCGAAACCCCGTATTACTTCAATCAGGTCAGAACATAAAATCGACTGGTCTCGTATCTCCATAATCGTGTCATTTATGCCTGCGGAAGAGTTTCTTTAATTGCGTTTGTTTGAACTTCAATAGGGGTTAAGTATACCCAAAAGTCCCTGTTCCATATAATATTATGGTTCAACGCAAATACAGGGTGTTTTGTCCTCGCCCTAGAGAAAATAAAACCTTGGAATGATCCATGGACAAAATTTCAGGATGCGTCCTTTCGTTGGCGAATGAGGGTCTATGGTATAACAATAAAGTGCAGTTTACGAGTGGCTAAATCGCGACCATAAAGCCCTGAGTAAAATAGCAATTATTGAAAACAATTTGAAATTTTTAACGAAGCTAGGACTACATTTTCCATGTTAAGAATGGTGTGGTAAACTACGAAGAGTTGCTTTTATTTTAGGATTAGGCGTTCTCGACAGCCGAGTTGTTCTTCCCTATGAAAGCTCAAGGGTCGTCGAATGAAAGCGTTTTAAACATCTTACAGAAACGCACCGTGTACTCCCTTAAAAAAGCGAAATTGTTTCCTGAGTTGCAGATAATTTCTAACTTGGACGGGGATTCGATCACTTTTGGATCTTCTTAATGTAGTGTTTCAAATACAACAATGCCTCGGTACAGCGGCGCAGTTTGGGACTGACAGTGTCAGAGTAACAAATAACTGCAACAGTCTGCTTTCACAAATCCCGTCACGAGAGAGACAAACAATGAGAGCGAAAGGAACAGCATACATACCTTCCCGGCCTATTCAGCTAGGTCGAACTGAACCGAACCCACCCGAACTAAACCGAGCCGGAGCCCTAACCAGTCGGCGGACCGCTTCATACATTAAGTGGTGACCGACCTACCGACCGGTCCCCGTTCGTCTCAGAACTACGGTCTCCGATTTCCGACCGAAGTGCAATTGGTCAGGAGCTTCGGTTCCCTTTTGCAACCTCTCGCTACTACGGTCAGAAATCTCTCCACTTTCGTTACGGTTACTGGTTACTTGACCGATATGTGACCGGTCTGAATTTCGGTTTCTGCTTCGGTCTCGACTCCCTGCAATTGATGCACACATAAATGTGATTTTTAGCTTTTGCACACTTCTCATGTGCCCATTTTTGCACTCTATGCATTGAATCCACTTTGTGGAATGTTCTTTGAATCCGAAAAAGGAGAGAGACAATACAAGCAAACGCATTCTCCACCTTTGAAGGAAGATTATCTAATATTTACGGTGGTTTTATTTCTCATATGCCTTTTCTTTATTGTATGTTTTTTTATTTTTTAGTCATCAGTTTCATTTTGAAAGGTTTTTCATAAATTCTTTAGCAGAAAGTCACTATAGTAGCGTTCTGTCTCGAAAAAATCATTTAGCGGGAAGCCATTATGGTGGCGATCCGCCCTCCAAAAAACATTTAGCGGGATGCTACTACACTGACTCGTGGTAACTAAAGGGTGGCATTAATAAATTAATTACTAAATACAATGTAGGACTTCCGTTTCCGGTCGCGTTGGGTGAAAGGTGTGTTGGAAGTGAGTGGTGTGTGTGGTGTGGAGAAAGCGTAGAGAGAAGGTGAAAAGGGGAGTGGAGTGCGAGTGTAGAGGTGAAGGGAGAGGTGTGGAAAGGATAGGGATAAGAGGGAAAGGGCTAGGAGTAAAGGTGGCAGAGATATAGAAGGGAGAAGGGAAGGTTTGGAGGTTAGGGATAGTGGTGAGAGAAGTGTGGCGGGAAAGAGCAAGGATAGGTGCAAGGGGTGACACCTGTCGGAGAGGAAAGGAGGTAGAGGTGTCGGCAGAGAAGGCGGGAATTTTTAAACGGGGGAAAAGGATAGTGGAGAATGTTGAAAGGGAATTTCGGTGGGATTGGGGCGGGAGGGTCGGGGGGAGAAGGGCAATCAGGGGGAGAGGGGAGGAAGGGGGGGAAGGACAAGGGGAGTGAAGCGATAAAGGAAAGGAATAGGAAGGACAGTGGAAGTAGTGTGGGGAGCAGTATAGGGAGCATGGAGAGTGGTATGGGAAAAAAGAGAGTAAGAGAGGAGGAGATGGAGAATCCAGAAAGAGACGGGTGGCGAGGGTTTAAAAAGAGTGGCAAAACGGAAAGGTCACCGGTAAAAGGGGGCAAAGGCGGGGAAGAGCAGGGGGAGGGGGTATGGAAGGAGTGATGATGGAGTTAATAAGGGAGATAAGGGAGATGAAAGAGGAGATGAGGAAAGAGAGGGAGGAAAGAAGAATGATGGAGGAGGAATGGAGAGGGGAAAGAAGGAAGTGGGAAGAGTGGATGAGGGAAGAGAAGGTGAGGAGAGAAGGTTTGGAGAAAAAGTTGGAAAAGTTGGAAGGAAGGGACAGAAGGATGTTGGAAGTGATAGAGAAGGTGGAGAGCTGGGAGAAAGTAGGAGGACAGGGTAAGGAAGGGGTGGAGGAGGGACAGGTGGAGGAGTGGAAAATAAGGATGAGAAGGGTAGAGGTAATGCAGGATAAGAAGGATAGAGAGGGAAGGAGGAACAATGTAATAATAAGGTGATTGGGGTGGGAAGGGGGGGTGAGGTGAAGAAGCTTTGGGAGAGGATGGGGCTGGAGGGGGTGAGTATGAAGGACGTGACAAGGATAGGAAAAGCGGGAGGGGTGGGAAGAGGAATGGTGCTAGTGAAGTTGGCGGGAAGGGAGGAAAAAAGGAAAGTTATGGAGGCAAGGAAAAAGCTGAAGGTCGGGAAGGATAGGATTGAGGATGACCTCACGGAGGAGGAGAGAAGAGGGAAGTGGAAGATAGAGAGAGAGGCAGAGGAGGAGAGGAGGAAGGGGATGAATGTGCAGGTGGGGTACATGAAAATGTGGGTGAATGGGAGGATGAAGAGGTGGGATGAAATAAGAGAGAAATGGATGGAGGATCAGGGAAACGAGAAAGGGGTGAAAGGAGGGGGGAAGGGTAAGGGAGGGAGGGGATGTAGTGGGGAAAGGAATATATAAGGTGGCTTTCTGGAACGTGGCAGGGGTGAAAAATAAGGACACAGAGTTCTGGAAGGGGTTAGAGGAATGGGAGGTAGTGGTACTGTGTGAGACGTGGATAGAGGAAAGAGACTGGGGAAGGGCGAGAGATAAGTTGCCAAGGGGGTATGTGTGGGAGAAGCAGTAGGCAAGAAGGGAGAATAAGAAAGGAAGGGCAAGGGGGGAATGATAATGGGGTCAGGAAGGATATGGAAACAAGGGAAGGGGAAAGGGGGGAGAAGGAGGGCATAATGATGAAGAGGGTGAGGATAGGTGGGGAGTGGTGGGTGGTGGTGGGGGTGTACGTAAATAAGGATCTGCAGGGGAAGCTAGAGGAACTAGAGGAGTGGATGGGGGGGAGAGAGGAGGGAGTGAGAGTAGTGATAGGTGGAGATTTTAATGCAAGGACGGAGGGGGGAAGTGGTGTGTGGGGGGGGGGGAGGAAGAGAAGGGACTGGAAAGTAGGAGATCGAAGGACAGAGAGGTGAATAATGAGGGGAGGAGGCTGTGTAGATTTCTGGAGGAGAGGGGGTGGGGGATATTGAATGGAAAGGTAGAAGGGGATGAGGAGGGGGAATGGACATACACGGGAGGAAGAGGGAATACAGTGATAGACTACGTGATAGGGAACGAGGATACGAGGGAAAGAGTGGAGAGAATGGAAGTGGCTGAAAGGGTGGAGTCGGACCATCACCCAGTGGTGGTATGGTTGAGGGGGGAGGGCGGGAAGGGGGTAGTAGGGGAAAAACAGGGGAGGGAAGAGGGGTAGCAAGGGGAAACTGGACCGAAAGGGGAAGAGAGGAGTTCATAAGGGCATTTGGGAAGAGGGAGGGAGGGGGCGGAGGAATCCAGGAAGAATGGAGGAGTTGAGGGACAGGATGAAAGGGGTGATAAAGAAGGTGGGGCAAGGAGGAGGGAGGGTGGGACGGAGAGGTTGGTGGGATAAGGAATGTAAGGAGGAGAAATGGAAGGTAAGAAGGGAGTTGAGGAGATGGAGGAGGGAGGGAGGAGACGGGAAAGAATATAGGAAAAAGAAAAAGGACTATAAGATTATGTGTAAGGGGAAAAAGAGGAAGGAGGTAGAAAGGTGGGAGAAGGAGATCGAGGGGTTAAAGACAGAAGGGCAGGTGTGGAGAGTAGTAAATAGTGAGAGGGGGAGAAGAAGGAGGGTCGAAGAGGGGATTAGAATGGAGGAGAGGGAGGACTATTTTAGGGGGCTACTAGGAGGAGTGGAGTGGAGGGTGAGAAAAGGGGGGGAAAGAAGGAGGGTGGAGGACGAAGAGGGAGAGTCAAGTAAGGAGGAGGTGAGGAGGGTGGTAAGGAATCTGAAGGATTGGAAGGCAGGAGGGGGGGATGGTATAACAAATGAGGTGTGGAAGTATGGTGGGATAGAGGTGGAGGAGTGGTTATGGGATATTTGTAATAGGGTGTGGAAGGGGGAAGGTTGGGTGGAGGAATGGAGGGAAGGGGTAGTGGTACCGGTAGTTAAGAGAGGGGCTGGAAAGAGGGTAGAAGATTACAGGGGGGTGACGCTGACGCAGACGGCGTACAAAGTGTACGCGTCTGTGTTGGCAGAAAGGTTAAGGGAGGAGGTAGAGGGGAAGAAGTTGCTGCCACCGAGTCAGGCCGGCTTTAGGAGAGGAAGAGGTTGCATAGACAACATTTATGTGTTGAATTTTCTGATGAATAGGCAGGTGACGAGGAAAGAGAGAAAGATGGTGATATTCTTCATTGACCTAAAGGCGGCATTTGACTCGGTGGACAGGGAGGTGTTAATAAATGCGATGAGGAGGAGAGGAGTGAGGGAGGGGACAGTGGAGAGATGCGAGGAGGTGTTGAAAGAAACGGTATGTAGGGTAAAGGTGGGGGACGAGATAGGGAGGGTGTTTTGGACAGCTAGAGGAGTAAGGCAGGGTTGCCCACTGAGCCCTAGCCTGTTTACGTTGCTCTTGGCGGATTTGGATGAGGAGCTGGAAAAGGGTGGATGGGGTGAGGTTAGGGGGTAAAAAGGTTTACACCCTTGCGTATGCCGATGATGTGGCGGAGGATGAAGAGGGAATGAAGGGGATGATGGCGAGGTTGGAAAGGTATATGGATGGGAAGGGGCTGCAGTTGAATGTGGGAAAATCAAAGATGATGCGATGTAGGAAGGGGGGGGGGGTGGAAGAAGGTGGTATGGAGATGGAAGGGAAAGGAGGTGGAGGAGGTGAAGGAGTTCACTTATCTAGGGTATACCTTAATGGCGAGTGGGGGCAGGAGGCGCAAGTGAGGGATAGTGTGAAGAAAGCGGCAGCGGTGATGGGGCAGGTATGGAGTATTGGGAAGAGGAAGTTTGGGAAAGATTGGGGGAAAAGGGTATGGCTGTTTGACAGGTTGGTGTGGGCCACGATGGGGTATGGAGTAGAGATTTGGGGATGGAAAGAGAGGAAAGGGGTGGAGGGGATGCAGGAGAGGTATTTGAGATGGGTGCTGGGGGTGGATTGGTGTACCCCAGGATATCTGGTGAGGGAGGAGTTGCGGAGGGATATGTTGAAAGGAAGGGCGGGGATGAGGGCATGGGCATATGAGAGGAAGTTAGAGGAGGCGCAGGGGGGAGCTGGCGAGGGATTGTTGGGAGGAGCTAAAAGGTAGGGCGAGGAGGGGAAAGGTGTTGGGGGGATGGGACGAGGAAAGAAAGGGATTTTTTTAGGAGACAGGGTGGACAGTGGAGGGAGTGGAATTGGTGAGGGGGAGGGGAGAATTGAGGAGGGAGAAGCTGGTCTGCAGGGGAAGAAGACGAGAGGAGATGGAAAGATGGGAAAAGATAAGCGAGTCCAGATATAATGAGTGGTATGGAAGGATAAAAGGAGTGGGGGTGCCTGGATATTTGAAGAGGGGGTGGGGTAAGAGTAGGTGGAGAAGAATGGCAAGGTACAGGTTGGGGAATGAGATGAGAGGGGGAGGTATTGGAGGGAGGAGGAGGAGAGGAAGTGTAGGATGTGTGGATGGGGGGAGGAAATGTGGCAGCACGTGTGGGAGGTATGTACGGAATGGGGGAAGGAAAGGGGGTGGCAGGAAGTGGTGGGGGAGGTATTGTGTGACGAGGGAAGTGGAGAGGAATGGATAAGGAGGGTGGAAGAAATGAGGGGGGTTGCAGTGGAAGAGTGGAATAGCAAGGATTGTGAGAGGAAGGAGGCGAGCGGAAGCGGGGGTCAGAGGTTAGGGTGGGTAGGGGAAGGAAGGGCGTGCATGGCGGGGGAGGGAGAGCGAGAGAGCGAGCGGGAGAACGGAGGGGCGAGCGGGCGAGCGAGCGTGCGAGCGGGATTGGGGGGGGGCAGAGTTTAAGGCGTTTAGGTTTTTAAGGATTACATGTAAGAGTAGAGTTAAGAATTGTAAACCCTGAGGGGAAACAATAAAGTATTACATTACTAAATACAATTTAACAACATGCTCGGCCCCCTTTTCGTATGTAACAACATTCCCTTTGTCTTGTATAACAACTTCCCCGGTTAACACCATTATGTATAAAATGTTCTTGGTATGAATCTGTAGCACTGATTCAAACGTGTTAATATTAATTTATATACATTGTAGAGGAAATTACATTGAAAAGGGGAAATTACTATTAGTACCGAAAACACAAAAACCTGTAATGACGTGGGAATGCGTGAACCGACTACAAAAAAAAACATCATACACAGCCGTGTATGGTTGAAACACATCAGCCACTTCATCGTCGAAGTGATAGTCCAAGCGACAAAAATTGATACTGCTTTGTAACAACCTACCCCTGTTATATCTAGCCCCGTCTCCCCTACCTGACGCACGGACGAGGCCGATTGTCGACCAGATGACGGGGCCTTTGCCTACTGTCTAAGACTAAGCTGTCGAAAATATTCGAATGCTAGAAAATATTAATCAATGGAAGCCATAAGGCGAAACGCGTACACGGCTCCAGAAGATATTGATGCTAAAAGATAGTGGTGCTAAGTACTTTTTGAAGTTTAACGAATAAAGTATAAATTCCGGTTCTAAGAACCCTCTAAAATTAGTGCATACATTATATACCTATTCATATATTTTAAACATTGTGTTTTCATTTGATCTGAATATGTATTGCCTGTAGATTCACATATCACTGACTTGCCTTTAGTGACTGTCTAGTCCAGACGAGAATGTCTTATTTTACTAGTAACCCGCCCGTAACGGGTTAACTCGGTTACTTCGCTATTTCTAGAATTTTATGAACCGTTCAGTTAATTAAATAATTTTAAGAGCCGTTACAGAAACCTTCCTTGGTTAACCGGATCAGAGTTAGGGTTACGGGGCGGTGCGGATCCCTGGTTTGCGAATTCGTAATTGGCGCACAAAAATGTATAAAAAACGGCTATTGAATGTTGCAAGTCCCAAAAAAGTAAAATTGTGTGGAACAATATTACTTAAAATTAATGAATCGTGCATGATTTTATTGACGAAGAGAGCGAGAGAGAGGGGGTAGAGCGGCAAAAGGGCAGATGGGAAGAGGGGCAGAGGGACAGAGGGACAGAGGGACAGAGGGGCAGAGAGAGAGAGAGAGAGAGAGAGAGAGGGAGAGAGAGAGAGAATATGCTATTTACTGATACACCGGAAAAACATGCTCTAGACGAACAGCAGAACAATCGAGAATCCAAAATGTAGAAAAAAAGTATAAAGGCATAAGTAAAAAAAGCGAAGAAGATTTTGCTAGAATCAGATGAATAAGCAATGATTGTTTAACTCACGTATATCAAATGCTCAATAATGATCTGTGAATTGATTTGTGTTCATATTTGTATTTAAATATGTGAAACAGATACGTTACAATTTACTCCGGACTGGGGCACATTGTAAGAAAGGTTCAGATTTGTTGAAGATGAAGTTAAATATCTCAGTGTCCAAGATTTTGTCACGTACTTTCACGCCACCAGGTCACCACATATGTAACTAGAAAGTCACACAAATTATTTCCTAATTGAGCAAAAAAAACTTTCGAGAAAAAACTGTGAAAACATTTTGTTACAATCTGCACCGGTCTCCCCTACTCAGTACTTCCCTCTTGAAAAAAGTGTAATATCTGTAAGTCAAATATTAAAACATTAAAAATACGTATGTTTCATTATGTATTTATTGAATGATAAAAAGTACTCACTTCAAGTTCTGCTATCGAAGAATATCCTGCAGCCATGGTTTTTGCAATGCCATTACCAAATCAAAAAACTTGTCTTCATTAGACTATGTGTGTGGTGTATCTATAATATATTCAGTGTTGCATCTGATTTCTTTAGTCACAGTATCTTTTAAGAGGTCCAGTAACTTTTTCCGATGATATTCAGGAATACACCCCAACCATCTATTCTTAAATTTTGGATGGGTTAATGCTACCAGAGCAGCATAGGTAATCTGATTCCTGCGTGAAGACGTCGAGATAGTTTTCGAATCATATGTTTAAACTGTCAAGAAGACATGTACTAATGGGCTTGCAAAATTTCAAATCAGATTCTGCTAGTCTGGTGAATTTCTTTTTCAACGTCACTAAACATGGTAGCAGTGTCCCATAGAAAACGTTGTCGCCTTGCAAAATACTCTTGCGAGCACCAGGTATAGGTCCGTGCATAGCCTGCTGGTGTTCGTAGCTGAAGATAGAAGAGGATCAACCCCCTTCGAGAACAACGGCGAAAAGACGGCCTTGTACCGAATGCCGTAGGTTATATTGTTACTGCTCTGTATATGCAAATATAGTTGTGTCGTGTATTCACCCGCGTATCATTCTACTTCTTTGCATCGGGGTGGCCTGCGATGGAAACACCCCGGCGCAACAATATCTATTGCTTCTGCAATTAAAACCTAAATGTTTCCCTAAATCATTAACCTTGCCCTTAATTTGTGTGATGTGTTGTAGGGAATCGTACCTATGAAGAACTAGTTTTACTACTCGGCTTCGTTCGAAATTTAGATTCTGATTTCATAAAAAAAATATGTATTTATTTTTTTGTGAATATAGTCACATTTATCTGGATTAGCTAGGCAGAATGAGCTGGTACACATTTCGTGACCCCAAAGTTTATCGTTCGAAAGTTTTTAGGCGACAGACAAACACACAAACACTTTCTGCTTTATATATTTAGATTCCACCGTGTTTTGCCTGGTCGTTTTAAGGTACGACAAATTATTCTTTCCATTATTTCGGCGGATTTCGGCTTTATCGCTGCTTTCCACAGTATATTGCACTTTTGCATCACGTCACCGTGCAAAGCAGACAAACCCTTGTTTTTTTTAATCGTTTGCATCATATCCGATGTGATGCACAAATTCAACCTGTGTGCTGAACACCGGATATGACGGAGTAATAAAGGGGTAATGCAATTTATATTAATTGCAGCTACACTTTCTTCTTCTTCCTCTTCGGCGGACGAATCAGGGCAGGAAAAAGTTGTACAATACTCTTCAATTTCGGGCGTAATAATTGAGATTTATAAAAATTTGGCGAAAGTAGGGATCGCCCACCGATCTTAAGGGAACCTTCTACTCTCTCGGCCGAAAAATCGGCCACTTTTCGGCGATAGTATTTATAATGAAATAAGCACTTAACGTTTTCGAATTTCAGGGGGTATATTCTACCACTCTTGAAATACAAGGAAAAATCTTTGTTTTTTGTTTATTTCATTTGTTTACATAAATATTTCGCAGTGAAGTTGGCGACTTCAGAATTGCTGGCGGTTGAAATTTTGGACGACTGGATCATCGGAAATAAAAAAACCAAACATATTTCTAATTCGCAGAAGTATGGTAAATCTCGCTTTCCACGAAAGAACAATTTTGGGCCAAAATTATTAAAATGCCAGTCGATCAAAGTTGAAAGTACCGAAAGTGGCACTTCTTTTCCGTATTTAATTGATATAAAATATGGGAAAATATTAAAAATCTTAAGATATTTGTGGTTAGCAAGATAGCCATATTCCTGCAAATTAAAAATATGTTTGGTTTCATTATTTCCGATGATCCAGTCGTCCGAAATTTCAACCGCCAGCAATTCTGATGCCGCCAACTTCACTGCGAAATATTTATGTAAACAAATGAAATAATGAAACAAAGATTTTTTCTTGTATTTCAAGAGTGGCAGAATATACCTCCAGAAATTAGAAGACGTTAAGTGTTTATTTCATTGTAAAAACTATCACCGAAAAGTGGCCGATTTTTCGGCCGAGAGAGTAGAATGTCTCCTTAAAGGAATCATTGAATTAATGACATACCTCGCGACATCTAATTTAAATTGTTTCTGACTCCCTTTTGCCGGTTCTTCACAACTTCCGAAAATCCTTCGCTTTTTCGCTGTTGATTCGGAACAGTACTCCTCAAACTCTGTAGAACGCTTCTGCTTTAAGTGAGAGCGAAAATTAGATGTGGAGGATATTTGTCCCCCGATTTCTTTCCATTTGGACACACACACGCGCGCCCGCGCATGTGCATGCACAAGATTTTGTCATCTCCCTCACCAGCGAACTCGACTTGCGTGCGCGACGCCATTTTGTAATTTTGAAATCCCCCTCCCCTGTGATGTCATCCCCCTCACCCACGAACTTGGTACCCCTCTCCTCACTTTACCCCCTCGCCTATCTCGCACAAGAGCGTGGTACCCCCAGCTCGACCTCACCCCCTCGCCAGCACTTGGTCCAGAACTCTCAGCCTAACTACTACTCGGGAGAATGCTAGGAATCCATTGGTGTCACTTTCATATTGATACGATGAAAAATAAACAAATTCTGTTTCTATATAATCGGTGGCAACATCGCAATAGCACCGGCGAATTCATTAGCGCATATGAAAAGCTATCAAATAAGCATTTGCAATCTAAAGTCACTATTGTCACCAACTTAATTTTACATATAATGTTTATTCAATAACTGCTTTCTGCATAGGACGTTTAATTATCTTATAATAAGTGTATAACTTTCCTGTTCTGCCTCAGTGTTTTGTTAATAAAAAAATGTCTAACCTAACAAACTTCATTTTCTGGGGACATCCCCTCATCTATTTTTCTTTTCACTTATAATTTCTTACTGCCAACGTAACATATTGTAGCATAAGCACATTTCAAGTAATTAAAATGTACAATGAATTTTCTACGTTTGCGCTATCAGCAGATTTGACGTTGAAATTTTTTCAAGTACAACGCAACAACTGAGAATTTCTTCACACATTCAGAATAGAATATTGAAATAGCAAACAGCCCCCTCTCGCGTTCGCCAAATATCCGCGTATCTACCGGTATTACCATTTCTGTGCACGAAAGCTGCTGTAATACAGACCTGTCAAATCGGCGAGGTCACATAACGTGTCTACCCCCTTAACACATTATGAACAGTACATATTTAGTATATTGATATCGGGATAACATGGATACAGGTTTACAAATATTTCTGCACTTTCCATAGTATGTATGTTTGTCAAATTCTTTTAAGCAGTTTTATTGAAATTATTAACGTTATTTTTTAAAACATAAATTTTTTTAAATAAAATCTTCATGTAAGTTCTACAGGGTGTCCGCGGGAAAACTGAACAGCTGGATATCTCCTAAAGTATTGGAGATAAAAAATTTTTTGTTACATGGAATTGCATGGTTCGAGGAGGCCAATTTACTAGCGCAGGCGAATTTTTTTTATGGATTATTATTTTAAAAGATACGATGGTCAAGTTCAGCTTTTTAGATGAAACCATTTTTTTTAAGAGATCACTTGGTAGTGTGTTCCAAGACAAATTCAATAAGCTTTAGTGTATATACTTTATTTTCAGTGGTTTTTGAGATACTGCGCTTGCAAATTTATTGAGTTTACCTGGAAGAAAACTCGCTGAAATAGCAAGGACCGGGGACGGTCTTGCTGGCGCCACGGGTGGCATTGCCTGTTGAAACAGATACCTACCTGCCAAAGGTCTACGCCAGGAATGGCAGGCCCAAAGGCTGGACAATTCTTTTCCGTCAGAAATGCTACTTAAGTAGGTACATCTGCGGTATCGAGAAGCGCACCGTTACTTTTATTACGCACTTGCTTCTACGCTCGGATGGCCGGTACTTTTGGGAGGGATGTAAGTTCGATTGGTTAGTGTTAGGAGGTGTGAAAGTTGCTAAACCAAATTTCAACCATACGGAGCAGATTGTATTAGAACCAATCGGATTTGCATCCCTCGCAAACGGCTATTCTCTTGAAGAGACTCTCTTCACAGCAATACTTCCTCCCTAATGCCCACCTTCTCTCGCGCATGTAGCTCGTGTTTATACTCGAGAGATAAGGGATCTGTGCGAATTTTTGGCGTCGACAGCGAGCTACCCCTTTTCTTCCTGTGTCTCTCCACGAGGCGTATTGACGGTGGATTGTAGGAGCGTAGATGTCTGGATGCCAGTTATTGAATTCCGGAGACGATAGAAACACTTTACTACAAAACACACATGTATTATAATTAAAGTAAATCGTATTCCTCGCGGGAAGGAGTACTGATAATGATTGAACTTGCGTCCTACTTCGCGCAGACCGACTCCACGGGTCACACACTGCACAAATGATACAGGGTGATTCTGGAGCTACGCCCGTCGAAGGATGCGGCCTGATACCCCGTGGTAACACATGTGAGGGGGATTTCAAAATTTCAAAATGGCGTCGCGCGCCCAAGTCGAGTTCGCTGGTGAGGGAGATGACGTTGCAGGGGAGGGGGTTACGCTTGCATAAGAGTAGTAGGGCTAGGCGGAATTCCAACTCAAATTTGAGTGTCAAGGTCATGATAAGAATTACCCGCGACCTTGAAACTCAAATTTGAGTTTGAAATCCAACGCGGCGACGCAGGCTGCGGCGGCGCGCGGCCGGATGGCGGCGGATGACGTCATACAGATGGTGGAGTGGTGGGGGTATAGCGCGAGAGCAGATATCGAATCAATCGATACCGAATCAATGTCGGACCGCGGAATGAATTGCTAACTCTGGAGCGTGGTACCGACTACAGTCGGTAAGGAGGGAAATATTAATTTTAAGATATTAATATAAATGAAAAAATAGAATCTCGGGCGACGGGGGGCTCGAACCCAAGACCTCCACGGTACGAGTCAGCCGCCTATCCAACTCCCCCAAAGACCACTCTCTGACATTAGTCTCTTCCGAATGGTACATAGCGTCACATGCCATGAGCAGTTGCCAAACGCCAAAGCATAATAATTATCGGATGATGTCGGGCAATGTCGGGAAAGATCGGCGTTTTTACACACCGCGTCTTCGGAGGAGGGAAAAGATAGAGCAATGCTTAGTTATTTTAAAGCTAAATTCGAGGGGAGGGAAAGAGACAGCACTAATTGGTGGTACAAAGCTAACAATTTTTTCAAAATGTTTTCCAACGTCGCAGCGTATCGCGCGATCTCATAGAATCATAAGTAGTAAGGCTAGGACAGTTTCAACGCAGGTCCTCTGAGGGGAGCGCGGCGGAGAGAAACCTGGGCGCGGGGCCTGCGGGGAGTGGAAGAGCGGTTGCGCGCGCACGAGCCGCGGAGTGGGGAAGCCGCAACCGTGGAGGGGGTCAGTCCGGGCCGAGCAACCGCGGAGACCTGGCCCACCGTCCCCGAAATTTTTCAGAGGGAGGGAATGACCCCCGAAAAGTCTTTTTCAGACCTTGGCCCACCCCGAAAACTTTTCAGACCTAACCCAGGGAGGGGACGGCCCCCAGGATTTTTTTTCCAAACCAATATGCAGCAGAAATTTTCCCCCAACGCAGGGAAAGAACAATTTTTAAATCGATCTAGCGAACCATTATGTAGAAATATTTTTTTTCAAACATATATGCAGCGAGCATTCTAAAGCTAACAGTATTCTAAAGCGTTCCGATTTAACGTCGCAGCGTATCGCGCGATTGTGTGTAATTCGAATCCTCTCGAGCAGTCGCGCGGGATTACGTCATTTGATGGCGCGTAGAACGCTCGAACGAAATAGAATTATGCGACGTCAGCAAATCTTAAAATTATGTGGCGAGGAGGATGATGGGTGAATAAAATTGATAAATAATATACGTTTAAGTTACAAAAAAAATTAAAGAATAATACAAATATAAATATAAATGAATATAAAAATATAAAACAATATAAAAGAAAAGAAAAGAAAATAATAAAATAAAAGAAAATACAATTGAAATAGAAAATAGAAAATTAAAATACAATATAAAAAGAATATAAATATAAAAAGAATATATAATATAGTAGAAATGAAAAGAAAAATAGAATAATAATAATAATATAAATATAAATATAAAACTAGAATATAAAAATAGAAAAATAGAAAAATAGGAAAAAATATAAAACTATTCTAAGAAGGGGGATGGTGGCGATGAAGGCGGCGAAGATGGCGATGAAGATGACGATGGTGGCGAGGGCGACGGGGATATGGCCATCCGCTCTGGGGGTGACGACGGCGGCTGCGGCCGCGGCCGTCGCAGTGGCGGCGCCATTGGACGGTGCGGCACCCATGGACGCCGCAGCCGAGCCGCCATCGCTGGACCGATTATCTGTCCACGCTGTAGCACAGCCAAAGGGTTCTGGAACATATACACAAGCATTGATATAATATTTGCATATAATAATCATCAAATGTATAAAACAATGCAAACTACTACATACCAGCGGAGGTGGCGGCGATGGAGGTGGCGATGGCCAGTGAGGTGGTGGGGGAGGCGACGGTGGTGGCGAGTTCTGGAAAAAAATAGAAATCTACGATATAATATTTACACAAACGTCTGATTTTAACCTCACTGGACAACAAAGGTTAAACGCGATAAATGTCAAAATATTTAAAAGTACATACCTCTGGACTGTTTCTGCACTCCGGCGCTATCCTTGAAAATCCCATCGTTGAAAAGTCGCACAAAATTTTCACACTTTCAAAATTCCTTAAAAATTCAACCGATGTCTGTCACGTTTGACGGACAACTGGTCTCGCTGCATCTCCTGGCTCTTGGATGTAACCCCCCGTCATGAAATCGAGAAGTGCATAGCTTTGCAATGTAGGATGCCTTTGTTCTTCACCATCTCCATTACAGGCCACCTGCATTTTCGCTGACCATCCTCCTCCATATACTTATCTTCTTCTTCTTCACTGACCACCCTCTCCCTCTATGTACTCCACTTGCATTTTCGCTGACCATCAGCACCTTCTATACATCTTCTTCGAATTATTCACTGGCCATCCTCTCCTTTATCTTCTTCGCGTGTATCATTTGGCTGAATCGTTTCTCCTTCTTTGACATCATTCGACTAGATCACACTACTTTCAACGTGAATCGAACGAGTATTGAACGGTATTGAATGGTTTTGAACGTATATCGAACGGGTATCGAACGGGTATTGAACGGCTTTGATCGGGTATCGAACGGGTATTGAACGGGTATTGAACGGGTATCGAACGGGTATCCAACGGGTATTGAACGGCTTTGATCGGGTATTGAACGGCTTTGATCGGGTATCGAACGTGAATCATATCGCATTGATCGGGTATTGAACGGGTATCCAACGGGTATTGAACCGGTATTGAACGGCTTTGATCGGGTATCGAACGGGTATTGAACGGCTTTGATCGGGTATCGAACGTGAATCATATCGCATTGATCGTGTGTCGAACGGGTATTGAACGGGTATCGAACGGGTATCGAACGGGTATCGAACGGGTATCGAACGGGTATTGATCGGGTATCGAACGGCTTTGATCGGGTATTGAACGGCTTTGATCGGGTATTGAACGGGTATTGAACGTGAATCATACCACTGTGAAGGTGAATCGAACCGCTTCTACATAATTATAACTATCGTCTTAATCTAGCGTACATTACATGCAGGAGGTTGGGGAGGGTGAAGAAAATACATTTATACATTAAAAAATTGATTTTATTTATTTATGAATTTCTCTCTGGCGTTTAGACCACCAGTAGAATATTTTAAATACATTTTGCATGGCACAGTGCTTTGCGTGTCTGCCACATCGCAGAGTATTAACTACATTTAGCTTATTTAGAGATTTGATATCCTCGTAGTCTATATCCAGCGTCTCGATGACTACGTCCATTCTCATATCTTCATCGAGGAAATCCGTAAGCCAGTCGCGTTTCTGCAGCCCTTTAACGTATACGATATGGGATGCGTCATCTTCTTCATCGATCGCATCAGCAACAGCTTTCGTAATTAGCTGTTTAGCCATACTGTACGGAACGTCTCCATCGTTCCACCGTAGCCCATGATGTTTTGCCACCAACCATCGGATGCTTGATTTGTCGGATTCCGTAAGAAGATATTGTGGCATCGAACTCCCAAAAATATAGTGCGAGAGAATTGTTCCCTTTCGCAGGATAGCCACTTCCTTGACGACAAATCTTCCATCGACGATGAACCCTTGCAGGTCAACAAATGTTGGTATGACCATTATCGATACAATTTGGAGGTCCGTTCGCTTCCAAGACAGACGAGAGAATGGGGTCTTTCTCATAAGGCATCTCGATTTTCACGATGAAATTTTGGTATGAATTTGGCACAGGAGAGGGCGGGGCAAGTAGTATGGTAATTTAATTTATTTTGCGCACCACGTTTGTCAGCGGATTGTATTCAACCACACGATCATGCAGAATCAGACAGTAGGCCGTAGTATTTGCAGGCACATTCTCTTTACACTCGAATTCTATGCGCACGTCCACGGTGCCATTCTTGATCGACTCATTTTGTCGCGAGCAATCAATCACCACGAGGGGACCAAATTGTAAAAATTCGGCCACGGTGAATAATGCCTCGTTGCAACTATGTCCATAATACGATTTACGGAATTGCGTATACATGTGGTACAAGATGGCAGGCTTATTTTTGTCAAAATCCAAATTCAGATCATCATATGGGTAAAATTCCGTGTTGAAAAAAAGTTTTACATTGGCCAATTTGCAGTTGTTGAACTTATATAACATCTTCACTCATCACATTCTTTCGATCAGTCTGTAGAACAAGGATAATAACTCGCGGCTTCTCCAGCTGTGCGGATGCCTTGACGACCCACAAATGCTTGGTCGTTCTCTGTAAGAGAGGATACTCGTACAGATCCCACGAGTGAAAACAAATGCTCAGGTTTTTTCCACTTTCCAAAGCATGTAGCAACAATAGCTTATTAACGTCGTTCAGCGTCACATGAGGCATCCGCCAGTGCACTTTAAGTAATTCAATTTCTGGTTCCAACATCGGCGATCCTATTAGAGATTTGTTATCGTTGCGCGATCGTATTAAAATCAATTCGTGACGCGCATTAATAATCATGCGTTTGTAGTCCTCGCAAAATCCCAGCAAATATTTAAGTGGGATGCAAAAATTGAAATGATTTTTCACTATTAGCCCATTGCGTCGTTTCAAGCCCCATCCGGCATTCTCCATATTTTTGTCTTCGCCAGATGTCAGCGATACATAGTTTTTAAGCCTGCTAGTTATCCCAACGTTTCTATTGCGATCAATCTTCACGCCATTCAGCTCGTATCGAATCTCATCAAATCAGAACGCCACGCAATTATTTCCCAACGTCACCGTTAATGTATCGCTTGGCTTATTTATCTTCAATTTCCCCTCCACATAGAGGAAACTTTCACACGGTAATGTGTATAAATCCTGCTGCTGTATGGGTATTCTTATCTCATCGCTGTATCCAAACGTCGTGTTGACGTATGGGTTGTATGTGTGAGTCTCGAGCTTGACGATGCGATCGTCAAACGTCGGCTTCCCTCTAATGCTTAGAATGTTCACCATTTTTTTTTCAACTTAAATGCGCACAAGGAATCCCAAGGATTTCAAAAATGTAATGTTCGCAGGACTGAGCCTTTTCTTTTTAGTGTAATCAGAGCTGTTGCAAGTGTTGTTGTTGTTGTTGTTTTTGTTATTGTTGTTGTTGCAAACAATTTCACTTGGAAGAAACGAGTTTCTGGAGTCGTTCAACACAAGAATCTCTTTCGGTCACGCCACACGTATTATCGTCGTCGCCGTCGTACGTGCAATCTGATGTTAATCTCTTCACCTCGAAAATCGAGCAACCGTCCGTCTTGATCCACAACGCGTATCGTTAGATCCGTAATGACCTGTGCGGTGATTGGAAGGTAAATGATCTGCGCAGGCGTTTCCGATATCTTATATCCTGGTGGTACTCTCGGAGAAAATTCATGTATCGTATGTACGCGCTTCCCATTGTT
Organism: Andrena hattorfiana; assembly: GCA_944738655.2. Lineage (NCBI taxonomy): Eukaryota > Metazoa > Arthropoda > Insecta > Hymenoptera > Andrenidae > Andrena > Andrena hattorfiana. The sequence goes on from OX122895.1 coordinate 14,383,084, forward strand.
GTACGCGCCAGCGGTCACGCTGCATTCTATGCGAATAATGTTCACGTTCATGATATTAATTGGAACGTCCGATTCATGCCACCGTCCAGGTTCTAATACCCGATTCGTGGAGAATCCCAGTAGCGATCCAATGTTATTGGGTTTCGTAAAGTCTATGGCGAACGAGCAGTACAGCTCGCTTTTTATGGTGTTGTTGTTGGGACGCAACACTATTGGATACACATCGTTGTCACCGTCATCGATGCCGCCGAGATTTTGAGGATACCGCTCGAGTAATCGCTGCTTCAAATACTTGGCAATGGAGTCTAGTTCGTAAGAGCCGTGTGGAATCATAATGTATTCAGGAGTGGTGTCGACGCTGCTGTTGATGTCATAGTTTGCGGTGAAGTAGAATCTATCGTTGCTCGAGTCGATGTTCGGTATTGTATGATAAGTTTCAAAGGTTGCTAGACCAAGCTCATAATCATCGTCGCTCAAATCTATGGGTGGAATGTAGCTTACCGCGAGGGTGCTACTCTTGCCGGTTAGAGTGAATGTTAACGACACATTCCGAGCTGTACGACTCGACTAGTACTGAATCAGAGTGGTGGGAAGTCATTCCTTAAATTTGGTGCCAATCGTTTGTAGAAAGCGTAGACATAGTTGTCCACAATTGCTCTGTTCGTACTTCTGATAAGTCATTCGATTGTATTCGATTTTCACAGCATCTTTATCCAGATATTGTACCAATTCCTTAATCGGTCGAAGATTCCCAAAACTGTCGAAATATATAGCTCGACACCCTCTCTTCGCATACGCTACCCAATGAGTCCCCGGCCCCTCGACATTGTCCAAATTTACGATACCGCTCTCGTTTCGACGTACTCCTCCCGCTGGTAGCGCGTTACGCATAAAAACACCTCTAAAGAATGGAATACGTATACGTTTTGCCAACTCCTCCAATTGTGCATCGGTAGTTACGCCCGCGGGCATTTTTATTTTCTTTTCGGCGTTTTTTTTTCGTTTCGATATTCCCTGTCCGCGCTTGTATGGTGCGAGATAAAGTCCACGACCTTCCATGGAGCGATTATGGCGTTGCATTTCCTGCAGCTGATGTTGCGCCGCCTTATTATCGTTTACCGCCTTGGCGATCCCCGCCGCTCCACCAGTTAATGATCCGAGAATACCTAGCAGTGGGAGAAGTGGTAATATGCCAACCCGTTTTGCTACTGGAAGAATCCGATTTTTCAATGCTCTATTTGGAGTCCTTTTGCGAGTTTATGTTTTCATCCCCATTCCGATTTTCGTTTTGGTCTTCATAGCTGTCCAAACAGTAGCAGCACCTCTTTCACCTAGAGTCGAGTCACGCGCAACAATGCGTTTTCGCGCTTTGTCAGCGAGTACGTTATCTGCCGCGTGCGTTTCGCCGAGGTTGTTACTGCGCGAATACGCAATATCGTGTTCGCGACACGCTGCGTCCAACGGATTGATGCCTTGATCACCTCTAGCCAATCGTTTTGCTAGATGTGTTCCTGGGCCGCAAAACTGGTATCCCGGTATATGTAATTCGATAGGTAGCGCCTTTGTCGCCCGATTTAACAAACCACTTCCTTTCTTTACTCCCGTTGGCGACATTCGCCACAGTTTTTAATCAATGGTGCCGGACCGTCGATATGCGTTTGCTGCCAAGGGCGATTATAATGTTCCAGACACCGACGATACTGCTGAACCTCAGAATCAGCTTTTATATGCTCGGGGAGTCTGTCCCACAACTGATCAATGTGTCTGCCAAACTCTCGCAGTAGAATAATCTTTGGTATATATTTCAACTGTTCAGAGGTTAAGTCTCGAATATCACAATTATCCGACAGGATCAGAAGCATTTTGAATAGAGCGCGTCGCCGCTTCGACGTATCAAAATCATTTTTCACAGTTCGCGGAGAGGATGCGATTCGTGCGACAACCTGTGACGATACGCGTAACAAATTTTGACGATAAATCGCAAATGATGTCCTCGAAAACAAGACGCAAACATGGTAGCATGCTACCAAACACTATACGCTGTCTGATTTGCGGCCCATCAAATTGCGGAAAGACCAACGTGTTGTTGAGCTTGTTGGAAAGTCCTCACGGTGTTCGCTTCGAGAACGTGTACGTGTATTCCAAGTCGTTGCAACAGCCGAAATATCAGTATTTGGAGCATTTATTGACCCCGATAGATGAAATTGGCTACTTTACATTTTCGAATAACAATGACGTCATCCCATCGAGCGAATCGCTCCCGAATTCAATTTTTATCTTTGATGACGTGGTATGCGACAAGCAAGACGCGATACGAGAATACTTTGCAATGGAGCGCCACTCGAACGTTGACTGCTTCTATCTCTGTCAGATGTATGCAAAAGTTCCCAAACATCTTATACGCGACAATGCGAATCTGTTGATTCTGTTTAAGCAGGATGGTACCAACTTGAAACATGTGTACAACGATCACATAAACACTGATATGGCTTACGAGGATTTCTGCGCTTTGTGTCGTTATTGTTGGCAACGGGAATATGGTTTCGTGGTAATAGACAAGGATAGCGCGATGTCCAATGGACGTTATAGAGAGGGATTTAACGAGTTTGCCATACCCTGAGATGGTCAATTGTCGTCAACACGTCGGTGGGAAAGCAACGTCTGCGGTACAACGATGATTGATATCGATAGTCTGGAGATTATGGATTGCGAGAGAATAGCGAAGGAAATTGCCAAAACCAGCGAATCCATTCGTAAGAAACATCAGGCTTGAAGACTGGCAAGATGGAGGAAGATATCGCGTTGGAGAGATACTTCAAACCTGTCGTCGAACCCTTAAAACATATCATGAAAAATACCACAGCAGCAGAAGCTGACGCATCACCGTCGATGAGCACAGACGTTGGAGGGAATGAAACATTAACGCCTAAAACAAAAATTCAGTCGAAAGGGAACACATCGCGCAAGACAAAGAGGAAACCACACATGTCATCGGAATATTCACCCATAACCTCCACACCAGTTCAATCGAAGCGGAAACTTCAGAATGCCACGTCAAACGATTCCCCCGTTCCTCCCATACCAGTAAATGCCGGTATACAATCGCTCACAACCATTGATGACAACGTATTCGAAACTAGTCCCGATGAGTCGTTTGCAACATCTATTAGACATCAACTCCAAACATCCGAGGGACAAGAAACGTTTCGCAGCCATTTCGGCCCGCTGGGGCAAAAATACATGGGCGCAATCCTAAGTGGTGATAGGGATACAACAATGGACTATGTGTATGGTGTATACTTTGGCAATAGTGGAACGATGCTTGGAGATAAGGCTTTCGATATAGACAAGGATGATAATATAATCATTGATGGTGTAAGATATAGAGGAACGTCCGGTCTTTACGAACTGATTTTCAAGAGAATTCCCGACGATGCCCTGTACACCGATGCCGACAAACAAAAATACAAATGTATACTGCTGACGACGAATGCCCACAGACGCAGTCATAACGCGAATATCCCATATTAAGCAATAAGGGATACAAGTACAAACATGTAATTGCACCACTACTCCCCCGTGTATCGGCTAGTAGGGCAGGGATAGGTCTAAGAACACCGCTAGCTATGATGGTAAACGACAACAAGATCGATTACGTGCATTGGGATGATCCCAACGAGCTGGTGGATCGATTGCGTTTGCTGGAAGCGTCGCGTCAGGCTGGTAACAACTCTCATGATTCTGAAAGTCTATCGATTATCGAGGAACACCGCGAGGTAGGCCTCATTATAAATTAAACCACACGTCGATGATTTGCACTGTATGCATCGAGATGCCAATCAACAAATTTGGAGTATCGCTCGAGAAGAGTGGAGCAGCTAGAATCGACTATTACAAATGGAGCGGTATGCTTCGAAATTATGTGCGAGATAACGCTCTTTGTGTGGACGGTGCCGACTTTGATGCAAAATCACGCAAGATACGACGCGTAGTTCAGCCGGTGGCTGACAGCGATGCCGTCAATAAACTATACATGGAAAAGAGCATTAAACTTTTGAGAGAGCAGCAGGACGAATTAGAGAGGAAGCTGGTCGTGTTTCAGAGAGATATGTTGATGTTGCAAAACAGCGTTAAAAAAATATCGCAGGCATCAAATTCAATCCCGCAGCAGCGCTGCGAAGGAGAATCATTCGAGACGGTTGAACTTGTCCAGAATTTCCTCGGGTCAATGGGGAGCACATAATTCACGTACACGATAATTATCGCATTATTCTTGTTCAAGACACCTCTGCGAGCAGCCATTATTGAAATCCAAAAGTAAAGGAAACCATGGTCCCAAGAAGCGACAACTCGTTGAGAAATTGCATGCTTCAGCTCGAAGACATTTCCCACGGAGACGCGTCATAGTGCACGGATACGATAATCTGTGGCAAGCTGACATCGTAGAAATGCGTCCATATTCGCGATTCAACCAAGGCCACCGCTACATACTCATCATCATCGATGTGCTTAGCAAGTATGCATGGGCGGTGCCGCTCAAGACTAAAAGTGGTGCTGAGGTGACCAAAGCGTTTGCAAAGATATTTAGAGATCGATATCCGAAAAATTTGCAAATCGATCAAGGAAAAGAATTTTTCAACGCCGATGTGCAGAAACTCTTGTCAAAGCATGACATTAATCATTATTGGACGTATTCGGTGATGAAGGCCTCCGTCGTAGAACGTTTCAATCGAACTTTGAAGAACAATATGTGGAATATGTTTACGCTCTATGGAACCTACAGATGGATCGATTCGCTATCGCGTCTTCTCGCAGAGTATAACGCGCGAAAACATAGAACCATCAGAATGCGTCCTTGCGATGTTACCCCTGCGATCTCCAACAAGCTGCTAGCCACCGTATACAGCAACATAAAGATCGCTGCTCCGGCGAGATTCAAGTTGGGCGAGTTTGTGCGCGTGAGCAAATTTAAAACCATCTTCGATAAAGGCTATACGCCGAATTGGACAACGGAGGTGTTCAAGATAGCCAAAGTACAGGCAACTAATCCCGCGACTTATCTGCTCCTCGATTCCTGTGGAAAACCTGTTGCCGGAGGATTCTATGAACACGAGCTGCAACGCGTCACCGATCCTGATGTGTATCTAGTGGAAAAAGTGTTGCGTAGGAAGGGGAATAAGGTATACGTCAAGTGGTTGGGGTTTGATAAATCACACAATTCTTGGATAAATAAAAATAATGTATGGTAACATAATAATATATGATTCAATAAAAATACAATGATATATACATGTGTGAACAATTTTTTTATACAATAATTCAACCATTTATATGAAGTAGTTAATAAATACAATAATTTATATTTTACATCGATTTTTTTTTACAACGGAATTTTATAATGGTATTTTATAATGTCCCCTGGGCAGAGTGTCGGTCGAATCGGGTACGATATGCCGCTTGTCGTCGTACGGACTTAGAGCGATTTTGGATTCCGAAATGGTGTACACTTTGTGCAATTTAGACCGTATGCACGATTGTCTGCGAACCATTTCGATTTCCCTTTGCAAACACTGCGCGTAATCGTCGAAAATTATCGTTCTGGCTATGACGTTGGTCTTGACGCCTTTCGCCTTTTTCGTATCTTTTTTGCCGTCTACGCGAAGTGCATACATTTTCGCTCTAAGACCTACGAATTCGGTCATTATCGCACCATTATTTTCGTCCTTCATATGCCCTGGAACCTTCTTATTCAAGCGCGGCATATTATATGGATTGTCGATAGGATAATCGCTTGTGTCGAATCTATCGATATTGTGTTTCATGGACTCGTAGATATCTTCGCATCGAATGTGATAAATGAGGCTGTCTGTGTCGGTGTATAGAATTTTACAATTTGGTCCGTGCAGGGGACATTTACTCGTGATGAAATTCATACAAACAAATTTTTTACATGTCCAGAATGCACATTCCCACGTATATCGGTTTGTTGAATTTTACCTCGAGTTTTCGCAATTCAACAGCTATTAAATTTTCCGAAAAAACACTTCGGCTGCGGAAATTCGGTTTCGCGATCATTGCCTCCGCGCCATAGCGCCCTTCCCAATGTGTTAAAAGTTTTACATCCCCATGATTTCGTACAGTTTCCATAGTTTTACCGAATACCGCGTTGTTCATTCAATTGTACAAATTTTTTACAAAATCATTTGTCGCGATTGTTCTAAACCGTGTATTTGGCGTGTGGCAGGGGTTGACACATTGCCCATCCATACAAATTGTTCACGTCAAAGTACATCAAGTACGATGACTGTTCCGATGCGTCGTAAGATGGCATGTACCTGTTATTGGCATGTGCGTATCTTCCGGAACATTGACTTAAACCCCCGCGTATACCGCGTTCGATAAACATAACCATATCGACGTCTGTGAGCAATTCGAATGTAATTTTGGTATGTTTTAGCATGGCATCCCAGGTGAAACCGGGTAGAGTATAATAATGCGCTGAATCTAATCCGTAACTCTCGATACATCTTTCGCGAAAATTTTCAAAAACATCTGCCAATAACAAGACATCTCTTTTCAAATACATGTCGCTGTATTCGCCCAAGGTTCTAATCCCGAAACGCTGCCAGACTGTCTCGGCGTGGGCGTAATCCCTCTCGGATACAATCTCACCCGTTAACGAACTGTAGAATGATTCGCGCGGCGGTAAGCATGGGTCTTGCAACTTGTTCGCGCAATCAAGGTATTCGTACGCAAAGACACCCTTTCGCGTCAATAAATTGAAATCTTCGGCGGATAATGTTTCAAATTTGGATCGTAAAATTTTTAATTGATCTGTGCTAAGAAAAGATGCTAATTTGTCGAGACTGGTATTGAGAAATTTGTACGAATCGATGAATCGCAATTTAATATAATTTCGCGAGTCTGAGTTAGCCGTATCTTCGACATTTTTTGTGAATGAAATATATTTTTCTTTCGTTGTAGGCAATACGTCAACGCTGCCTTCGAAAGCGGTAGCTATTTCCTCGATAATGAAATGTGAATCGTAGCCGGATAAATTATGAAAAACTATGGGGATGTAAAACGCGTTTTTATAATTTAAATTGCACTCCGAATGTGCTGGGCCTCTAAACCGTCCGGATAGATGGCAATGATCGTGGACTCGTACATCGTCAGCCTTGAATGGTTCTTCGCAAATATGACAGTGTGTTCCATCGCGAAATGCCGTCAACTGTTCGGTGGTTAAATCAAGTATGGGAACATTGCTGGCCAGGATGGGTTTGGCGAAATTCGCAAAATTTTTTAGTTCATCGACGAACCATGAAACACAATCCGCGTCGCGGCGACATCGATACGTCGATAGAGATGTATCATACGAACAATGCATATAATAGGCTATACTATGTACATTGTGGTGCTGATACATATGTAATTTATTATCACCCATTCGGTGACTGTCCTCTGTTTTTTCGATGATACACTCGAGATCTGCATATACCACGAAGGGGAGCCGCTCCTTCCTGTCGCAGTTGTTGAAGCTTAGGAGATTCTTTCCTTCGCTGGGCAGCAGGATGGCGCAGTCGTTCATCTTGCCACAGTCCAGCGAATGAAGCTCCAACTTCTCGGCAGATCTGAAGTAGTGCATGCATCTGTAATAAAACAAAACAATTTTATTTAATTTGTTTCGCGAGACATTTCAACATTTCACAAGTTTATATACGTATCGATCACAGATGAATTTTTTTCCATCGTGTCTGCTTAACTGGGCGCTCACAAGCCGGGATAAGTTCTTGATCCATACAAAGTGCCCTACATCGCCATGTTCATGATTCGGCGTGTAGAGCAGGTTGATGTGCCGATCCCTCTTGTGGCTGGTGAGGCGCAGTGGAAGGACTGTCGATGCCTTCGTCTTCTCCACCTCGAAGCTGTAGACGTTGACTGAGATTTCGTTCTGCCGCTCAAACTTCCCAATTTGCGTCAGGGACATTGGGAACTCAATGCCCTGGAGATTTAATACGGAAGCATATGGCGGATATGAACTTGGGCGCGCGGTGTCTCGTTCAGCAGGATGATGTCCGGGGATTGTACACTGATCGTTGCATTTTTCAACAATATATCCTGTGGCAACTTGTGGTGGCACCCTGCGCGCAGCGGATTATATTTGTTGACATTGCCGGTTAGGTTGAGGATTCTCGTCAATGCCCATCCGCTGTCACGTTCCTGGAACTCTTCCAGCGGTGCCAGACGACGCATCGCTGGTACCACTCCTGCAGATCAGATGTGCCGAAGAGTTCGCAGTTCCGGGTGTTGATGCTTTTGCAAGCATGCTTGTCACGCGCCACAAATTCGCCGTTCAACACCGTGTTCACTTTGAGGTTTCGACGTTTCCTCAAAGCGCCCCGCACGTGCTCCAACGCAATGGTCGCCGCATCTTGGAGGAAGTTGCGCGGCTCGATATAGTTCGAATTTAGCACGGCACCAGTTAACACGCGGCTATCGAACGCAGTGTCTATTTCGCGCCACAAAAGTCTTGCGCTCGAATGTCCTGCACTTTCACGCACGAAACGTCTACGCAACGAATGTTTCAATCCCTCGAGCCGCGCGATTCGAGCAACCAACGATTGTCGAACACCAATCGATAATCGCTGGCGTTTCACTCGGCTGTGTTCTTCCAACGCATCGATACACTCGTTGCACCCACGCGAGGAATTCTTCCCGCGAAATCAATCGTTCGGATTGATCCAACAATCGGCGTTCTCCTTGCGCGAATTCCATGATTGTAAATGGAATGTAATGTCTTTTCCTCGCAACACGTTGCAACGATTTGAGGCTTTGTGCAGTTTACAGCGCGCTTTTAAGACTGATACCTTGGTTTGGTGTCTCTGTCTAACTCTTTTGGCGTACCCCCTCCCTCGAATGCACCGCATGCCAAAACGACGATCCGTCCCAACTTGGTTCTGTGCAGTTTCTGCTGATACTGCATAATTCTCTCTATGATTCATGTATATGACGAATTAGCGCGCAAGATCATACGACACAGTTTCTGCTGACACCGCATAATTCTAAGATTCGGCGCTTCCCAAGATATTATATTACATTCAACAGGTGTCGAGACTTTTATCCTTGAGGATGGGGATTAAAGATTGAAACACATTATGGAAAAATTGATTGCTTTAAAATAAAATGCGGTGGTGGGGGAAGCAATTGCACCGCTATTTAAGCCGGTTTCAGGAAGCTATTCCATCAATCGCTCAGTAGCCTCAGTGACTTTCGACGGAACAAATAGTGCTCTGAAAAAAAAAATGTGTAGTACCAGTGTCGAAGGAAACGTCAAACGTATGAATTATTACGTTCCGATCGTACAAGATGATGGTGTAGCTCAATGCGGGGAGATTACAGTTGCTTGGTAAGACTTAATTTTCACATATTTTCCAAATTTTATTCCTAATACGACCAGACAATTTCATAGCTTTGATTGTTCTCTTAGCCCGCGCCGAGGATCGCGTATCATGGTCAGAAGATACGCATTAACATCCGTGGGTAGCAAATATTTGGAAATTGGAATCAACGTAGGACCGATGGCTGATGTAGAAGTTCGTCTAGGCGACAATCATGGGAATCATCTGATATTACCATGGCATACATGGAATGTGCTATTCGAAAGCCGTACAACAATCGAAGAACGTTCACGATTATCTGGATCACCTTCGATGCGGATTGATGAATTAACGGTGGAATTTCTTCGGATCTTTGATTCACCGATTGTAAAGATGACAATGGATATTAAGTCGCTGTATTTCAAATTGAATACAGTATCATTTTTATTTAATCTTGAACCATGCATAAACTATGTGTATCCGCGGCTGCATCATACTGCAGAAGATGTGAGGACAAAATTTGAATCTTTTGTTAACGTGCTACAGCAGAGCGATGTTGCCTGCGAAACATTAGATACGCGTCGTGCTGTCAAAATAATACGTGATAGCTAATATTACGAGGATTATCTTGTAGATTGTGAACTGTTAGCATGCGCCATCAATGATATTCTAGCTGAAGCTCGTTGGAAAAAAAATGTTAAATTATATTTATATTCTATTTTATATTCTTTTCTATGCAACAATATATTATCATTTTAAACCATATATTATTTTCCAATTTTATTTACCCACCTTCCACCTTCTCTAGCCACCGCCTAATTTTAAGATTCGACGTTTCCACATACATATTTCGTTCGCGGCTTCTTCGCGCCGCACAAATGACCTCATCCCGCACGGCTGCTCGAGAGGATTCAAATTACGCGAGATCGCGCGATACGCTGCGACGTTAAATCGGAACGCTTTAAAACTTGTTAGCTTCAGAATCCTGGCTAAATAATGGTTTGGAAAAATGTATGTCTGTCGACGCTGCATAATTCTATGATTCGCGCCTTCTTCGCGCTGCCAGATGATGTCATCCCGCGCGGCTTTCTCAGAGGATTCAAATTACGCGTAATCGCACGATACGCTGCGACGTTCGAAATACTGTTAGCTTTAAAATTAGAATGCTTGCGATTGTACCACTATGTAGTGCTGTTTCTTTCCCTCCCCGAATTTAGCTTTCAAATATCTGTGATTGTGCCACTAAGTAATGCTCTCTCTCTTTCCCGTCCCCCGAATATGCGGTTTGTAAAACGTCGATCTCTCCCGACATCATCCGAAACAATTTCTGATAAAAATAAGTTATTATGCGTTGGGGGAAAATTTCTGCTGCATATCGGTTTGGAAAAAAAATTTCGGGGGTCGTCCCCTTCCTGGGTTAGGTCTGAAAAAATTTCCGACGGTGGGCCAGGTCTGGAGAGGTCTCCGCGGCGGCTCGGCCCGGACTGATCCCCTCCACGGTTGCGGCTTCCCCCACTCCGCGGCTCGTGCGCGCGCAGCCGGTCTTCCACTCCCCGCAGGCCCTGCGCCCATGTTTCTCTCCGCCGCGCTCCCCCGCGCGCCCTCACTTCCCCCCGCCCCCGCGCTCCCCTCCGAGGACCTGGTCTAGAACCAGCATAGCCTTACTACTCCCCCCCCCCCACGCCGGGGACTCCGCTTTCATGCCACCCGCCAGAATAACACCCCTACTCGGGGCTCTGGCTTCAATCAGTGTCCCTTCCAGGACATCCAAATAGGATAAAAACTCAGGCAGCTTCTTGTTAGGCGAGTAGTAGCAGCTAAAAACGGCGCATTCATTCACCACGGCCACAATGATACCGTCTGCTGCCATTGAAGGAACCAAGGTGGGGAATCTCCCTTTGAACCCTGTTGCCCAGATCGATGGATCCCCTATCGAGTCATTTATCCAGTAATAAAGTTGCCGGTAGGGCTACGAAATTATAACGACGTCGACATTTAGTTGCAACACGTTTTGTATCATAATGTCCTGAGCCAATCTGCATCTATTTAAATTGATCTGCAAGATCTTTAGAACCATTACTCGAAGGATATCTGGTATTATTATTTCTTCCCCGGAGTTCCGTCCCCGGCCTCATTCTGTTTATCGGGCATGCTAAGGAAGCCGTGACGTGCGTGGCCTTGGTCCGTTTCACCCGACCCCTGGTGCATATAATGCATCTCGGCAGGGTTAGGGCAGTTACCAATCTGGTGGTCGGGGCCTCCACACCTCCTGCAAACCTCAGCGCCTTCCTTTGGTACTTGGCAATCCTTCGCCATATGCCCCAGCTGGTGGCACCTGAAACAGCGCATCAGTTTTGGAAGAACCCTGAGTCTCACCATAGTAAGGCCTATCCTAAAGAGCGTCCCCTCAGGTACCCCCCTAATCTCATTTATGTGGGCTTCAACTACCGCCGCCTGGGCCCATCCTCAGCAACTGAAGCCTCAGGTATTAGGGGTACACCTTCAGCGTCCCACCCAGATCGTGCAGAATTTCTGAGCCTTCGACCGTCCGGTCGATTTCCTTCAGCTGAAGCATCGTCTTCTCCTGCAATGGGGTGCAGTCACACAGGTCCTTCCCAATCTTCTCGTGGAGGGTGCTCACCAGAGCTCCTGCACAGGTCTTCTTATCTAATTTAAGAAGCACATGCCTCAGCCGGGTCCTCTTCACCCCCTTAACCCCCTCGAGTGTCACCCTACCCTTGGACAGCAAAAGCCTATATGTATCTATATACTTAGAGGGTACGGGGCCACTCTAACCAGGATGGCCTCGGGCCTCTTCCTAGCAGATCTGGGTTTCGATCGGCCCTGGTGCTGGGTTTGCCGAGGTTGAACTTGGTCTTGCTTTTGGGGGCCTGCTGTTGGTGATGATGCCTCTGTGGGCGCTCATGGGTCTGGCCTCGTTGCTGGGTTGGATACTATAGTTTCTCCTGTTGGGGTGTCTGCTGACTCCCCCGCTAGCGTGGGGATTGCTGCTGCTGCTGCCGATTTAGCTGGCGATTCAGCTGCTTTTGCTGTTGGATATCCAGCTACCGCTTCAGTCGTCGCTCCTTCCTTTATTGGCGACGCGATTCCTTTTGCTGCCATTCCCTCATGGAGCGGAGCCCCGTCCCCGGGCCTTGTAGTACGGAACGTTTCCGACGCCCTCCCTGTATGGCCCTCGGTTCCGCTCTGGGGGGGGGGGAGCAACTCCCCCCCTCAGTCACAACATCGGCGATGAGCCTTTTGTTGGTACACCCAGAGTCATCCTAGGGATATGTCCGAGCCATTTTCTTCTTGTTCTTGTTCTTACTCTTCGGGCTCTTCGAGCTCTGGGGCGGTGTTATAAAGCTTACTATAGGATAGGCGTACTGGAGTAACACAGTATTAAAAGCACTGAGAAGAAACTAGCGTTTATTAAGGAGCACAAGTATGGTTAATTTTAACGTTCACGAATCGCAGTTACTATTATAATTCAAATTTATATACAAGTCACAAATAAACTATACACTGTTTATAACGAAATTACTAAATGTTTACGTAAAGAAGCGCAATTATTTTCAGTTTTAATTAGCGGTTAAGCAAGCGAAGCCGTTAATAAGCGCGAAGCAAGTTCCTCCGCAGATGAGGGAACTCCGAAAGGCCGTGCGTAACGAGAGAAGCGTGTGAAGCAAGCAAAAGCGCGTGTGTCGTAAGCTAGTCGCGAACACAGTGTGAGAGCTCCAGGAAATCGACCGCGATTTCCTGGAAGGAATCGCCTCCCCGATTGCGAATCGATGGAAGGGGCCACGATCGCCGCTCCACATGAGCAAGCAGGGCGTTGCCAGGTGCCTAATTAGAGGTGATAGATGGGAGATGGCGTTGGTATGCCGCTTTTCGGATACAGGCGGCATTGGATAGAGGATGGGCCCAGACACTACCATCTCCACGACTGCCTGTCCGCCAAAATCATTCTGGCCGCAGATGTCCCTCGTCTCCACACGGGGAGGGACATGTCCCGCGAGGGCCCCTCCACCAGGAGGTACCTTCTTACTCTTGCTGTTCGATCCGGTCATCTTCTTGTTGTTAACGACCTTAGGCCCCGCCGTCCCACCGTAGCTGCTGCCTCGTCGCAGCTCACCGCCATCTCGTTAAGAAAGTTCATCACTGCAACGTTCCAGGGTCATTGCCTCACCGCCGCGGCCAGTTCGTTGCACGCTGTTATTACCCCGTTAAGAAACGCGGCCACCTTTGCCAAAAGCCTGCTTGTTTTCACCTCCGGGGATTCTCCCTCAGCCACTACTGCCCCCAGTGTCTGCGTTCTAGGGGAGGGATCCCCGGGATGGCGAAGTGGGGAGAGGGCTATTACCGGGGACTCCCTCAGCCTCCTTTCAACATCTGCGGCACGGTTAGTCGAGCTGGACCTAATTCGCCGTTTACCCAGCGGGTTCGGGGGCTTCGCAGGGATCCTAGTGATTGTGGCATGTGGGCTTATATTGATCCCCAGTACCGGCTGCTTATGCTTCACCCTCTCGTCTCCATGGGGGGAGGGCGGGGATTTTTTCACCTGGGGGGAGCTCGAATCAAGGTCCACCCCTTGATAGTCCGCTGCAAGGGGAGGGGTCAGGGATGATCATCTCCTGGTTCCCATCATCCGCGCATCCCCAGTAGCACTGGTTATCTTCTTTTTAAAGAAGTCGCCAATCGTTGGAGATTTCCTTCGGGGGGGTCTGATACCTCTGAGGAGGATAAACATCCTTCCTCGCAATCCTCTCATTCGTATGCTCTATATACTCATTACGTATTTTTACAATTTTTTAGGCATCTTGTAAATGAGTCCGTGATTTTGCATATTTAAGCGTTTTCGCCTGTGTTCGTACGCGTTCTTATAGTTGACTGTTCGGATTCAATATTGACGAGCAAATTTTTTAATATTTTATATTTTTAGAAGGCCTGATTCACTTAACTTTGTATCCCAGTTGCCTTTAGAAATCCGATGTTATTATGAGCAATCTTGATCGAGAAGCAGGATTTGTGCTTCTGGAAGCAAATCTCTGATTTTTTTTATGTACGTGTCTAAAAATATCAAGCATTAATCCTGCTCATCAATATTGAGTCAGATAAGTCAACTATATTCGGCATATTTGATTCACCACTTTCAATATCGAAAGTCTGACTTTAAAATCGGAACCGGCGGCCAAAAATGCCCACAGATACTGATCTTCGAAAAGTGCTGTATAATTCGCTATATATAAAAAAATCAGGAACGAAATTCAAAATTTCGAATAATTGCGAATAATTTGAAAAAGAAATCGTCAAGTTTTCTGAGAAATTACGACCTGTACGGTCATTTGAACAAAAAATGTCATTATGTACTGCTGTGCGCCGCTGTAAACACCGCAGTGTAACCCTGTGGAAAGAGTGAACCGAGTAATTAAAACCATAATCGCCCAGTTTCCGGAGATCGCTTTTCCTATGTTAGCAAAGTTATCGGATAGCGCACGCAGCAGGAGTTGGATGCTCGCGAGAGGCTTCATTTAGTTTTAAGGAGCAATTTAAGCACTGAGTCTAATGTTAAGCACTAATTGTAATCTTAAATGTAGTATTTACAGTTTGTACAGCAATAAATGATTTAGGAAGCACAATTACAATGTTTTAAGAAGCGACACTAGGTTTCCTACGCGGGAGGAACATCTAGATTTCTCAAAGCGATGCGCGTGGATCGCCGATCGATGGAAGGGAGATAGAATCGATGCTCCACATGAGCAGGGGGGGGGGGGCAATGAATCGTCACGCTTGGGTTCGCTCGGGCTCGGGAGATGGCGCTAGATGTGCAATTTCTCAAACTTTTCCCGCCTGCCTTCGTCGACAGATGAATGAATTCCGCTGCAGGCGTGACGCTGATTGGCCCAGGCGTTGTGGCGTGATCGGCCCGTGGCTCGTGGCGCCGCCGCCCGGCTCATGTGGAGATCGTCCTTCGATTGTGATCCGGTTGTGATAGTTCTGTGTATTTGAGACGGGATTCGTCTATTCGTCGGCCTGGACACAAGGTAAATATATTAATTTTACAATGTGTCTTACAAATTCTAATCCCGCAGTTTTAATATATGAGACACGCGACAAACCATCCGGCCCGGGGACCAACCGCGTGATACGCGCGAGCGGCCACTTGTTGGGCGCAAGAAGTTCGTTTTTCAAGATGCACATGTCCCCAACCCGTGGCTGTGGATGAGGTTGCGTCCATTTATTGCGTGCCTGAAGGGTCTACAGATACTCCCTCGACCAGCTACGCCAAAACTGCAGCCTCATATGCTGCAGTAGATGTTATCGGAACAAGCGCGACCTGGGGACGTCCTCCAAGGATGGATCAGGAACGGCGAGAAGTGCATCGCCGATCAGAAAATACCCCGGTGTAAGGGCCGTAACATCTCCCGTGTCATCGCTCAACGGTTGCAGCGGTCGAGAATTCAAACACGCTCCAATTTGAGTAACCAGGGTCCTCATTTCCTCAAACGTGAGGTGATGATCGCCTACGACCCTCCACAGGTGATGCTTCGTAGACTTGACCGCCGCTTCCGAAATTCCCCCGAAGTGCGGGGCAGCAGGTGGGTTAAACCTCCAAATGATGCCGTCGTTCAGTAGATGGGCCTGCATAACCTCACTTTTGCTGCAGAGAGGTTCTAGTTTATCGCGCAGCTCCCGTGCTGCGCCCACGAAGTTGACGCTTCGGTCACTGTGGATGGTGGCACAAAGACCTCGCCTCGAGTTAAAGCGCCGCAATGCCGCAAGGAAAGCCTCTGTGCTATAATCAGATACATCTTCTAGGTGAATGGCACGTGTGGTTAAACACAGAAATACGGCCACATAACCCTTGTGCGTTCGCTGGCCCCTGCCCTGAGAGGCCAACAGTGTGAACGGCCCAGCATAGTCCAAGCCCACTTGCAGAAAGGGCCTAGCTGGAGTGACCCTGTAGGCCGGTAAGTCTCACATGAGCTGCTGGCCTGGCGAAGCCCTCCAACGGAGATAGGTGACGCAGTGGTGGATGTGGGCCTTGACTCGCTGTCGACCCCTCAATATTCAGTACCTTTGGCATAAAGCAGCCAAGGTAAGCTAAGTACCTCCGTGCAGCGTTCTCCGGTAAGCCTCGTCGATCAACAGTTCCATGATATGTCCTTTCTTTGGCAGGATAACCGGTTGTTTCTCCCAGGATGGCAGCGCAGCGTGCTTCAGACACCCACCGATCCGCAGTAACCCTTGGGAATCTAAGAAGGGTGTGAGTCGTAGTAAATTACTGCGACTCGCAAGCGGGGCTTGTTGCTCCCTGTTGCAATTGGTGGTGATCCTCCTGGAACTCCTGGAGTTGGATCACCCTGATCCAGTGCATCCGGGCTGCCCCTATCTCCGTTGGTGACAGGCAGGGGCCTCCGCCTTCTCGTGTTGGCCGGCGTGGTGACCAGTGTAGACACCAAGCCGTTATCTTCAGGAGGCGCTGAATAGAAGAGTAAGCATTTAAGAGGTAATTCGGTGCCGCTCTTTACCGCTGGTGGCCAGGTTGGACACAACTCTGGCCTCTAGATTAGTACGCTCCTCCTGGTTTGCAGCATCGGTCAACCAGTGAGGAGATCCCGTGAGCCAGGCTGGATCCTTCCATCAGAGCTCGAAGTTCGGTAGTTGGTTGCGCGCAAGCCCCTGGAAGCGCAGTCAGCAGGATTCTCGCTCCCCGCGACATGGTGCCAACGGACGTCCGGTAACTCCCGCTGGATATCCGCCACTCGATTCGCCACGTAAGTTTTCCACCGTGACGGATGGCCTCGAATCCAGTCCAGTACAATCCTTGAATCGCTCCACAGGTGGGTCGGGACGCTGTCCAGCTCCAAAATCCCCTTCGTAACGGTCATAAGACGGCTCAGCAGTGCAGCAGCGCATAACTCAAGCCTCGGGAGCGTGACCCGTTGCAGTGGAGTCACCTTGGTCTTGGCCGTGATCAAGTACGACTGCGCACTATCGTCGTGGTCCACGATGCGTGGGTACACCACGAGGGCGAAGGCTCTCTCCTAAGCATCAGCAGATCCGTGGAGTTCGAGATGTTTGACCCTGGGATGAAGTCCTACCCCGCGTGGCATGCGGACATCTGCCAGGCTCGGCAGGTCCGACAGAAACTGGGTCCACTCTCGTCCCTCTGCTGGTCGTTCAGTGACACCCCGGGGCTCGTAGCGTAGGAGCCATTGAACACCATCCGTAGCTTCGTGATAGTGCTGCTCTCCTTGAAGACTCCGTGGTACGGCAGGTAATAGCATTCGCTATCTGGATAAATTTGTTCAGTTTTAGACATATGTACTAACATCTCATACTCACGCAGGAGCGACTGATAGGCCTCCTTGAATTCGGGGTTCCGACTGCATTTGGTTTCCATGCGCTGAAACATTCGGACGGCCCCGGCTCGGGACTCGCCCAATCCTTATGTATCCTTGAAAGGGAGGCGCACCATATAGCGGCCTGACGGTAGACGCTGGTGAGTAATTGCGAAGTAGTCTTCGCACTCCTGGTCCTCAGCATTGAGGGTCGTTATCACCCTCACCTCCTCCTGCTCCCCGAATCGTTGGATCAGCGGCACGAGGTCGCCCTCCATCAGGCATTTGAGCGTGACGAATCTAGTTGATGCGCGTGGGTTGTCGCGGTCTAAGGGCGTGGCGAGGCCAGAGCCTATTCAGCCCAAAGTCGTCTTCTGGGCGATGGGCTCACCCTCTCACCCCTTGGAGAAGCCGTCCTCCAGAATCAGGGAATAGATGTTGGCACCCAACAGGACATCGATTTGGGCGCCATCCGTGAAGTTCGGGTCAGCTAGTGGTAGACCGTGCAGGTGAGTCCAACCATCTGGTTATCCTGTTCTGGTTAACCTGCGGAGAATAGGTCGTGATCGGCGGCAGCACCAGCGCCGTGGTTGCCTGCCCTGGACTGCCACCTCCATGTGGCGTGAATTCCAACTGGACGCTTCCACGCACTCGCTCCGGCCGCTGGTTGCCGATGCCGATTACGTGGACCTTCAAAGGCCTCCGTGGTAGTCGCAGCAGTTGCACATGTTTTAAGCAGCGACACTAGGTTTTCTACGCAGTAGAAACTTCTAGATTTCGTATAGCGAAGCACGTGGAATCGGCCCGATTCTATAAGTAAGCGAAACAGTGTAAGCGCAAGCGATTGGTCAGTTGTTACCTTACGGACGACTCGTCGACAAGTAGATCGAGGAAATCGCCGTCGATCGGCGATCGATGGAAGACATGAGAGACATGATCGATGCTCCACATGAGCAGGGGGGGGGGGGGGCGTAATGAATCGTTACGCCTGGGTTCGCTTGGGCTCGGGAGATGGCGCTAGATGTGCAATTTCTTGAACAGCCTACAATACAGCACGGCACGAAGCCACGGGAAGCACATCGACCGCTCAGAATTTTGGGCGAGAGCTCGTGAGACCTCGGGAGACCTGACGGAGGAGCCGACGCGAGAGGCCACACGAAAATGGCAAAAACGACTCGCAGGCATCAAGGACAGTATCGAACTCGCACGGTGGAATCTGGCGCGATCCCACTAGAACCAGAAACACCACTACGACCTCCGGCGCCGAGATTCACGCCCCACGAACGGCGACAAGGTGACGAAACGCGAGCACCACCTAAGTGCCGCCGCGAAGCAATTTAATGCCAAGCTGGCTCCGAAATTCGCAGGCCCATACATCGTCTCGAGCTTCCCCGGGCCGAACGTCGTAGTGCTAAAAGGCGCGCGCGGAAAGCCAATGCGCGCGCACATCAGTGATCTGAAACCGTGCGAGGATCGCGAACCGGTGATTGGCGCCTGCCGCGCCACCCCGCCGGCTATAAACCCGGAACAAACGAGCAACCTAAAACAATTGGCAATCAGCATGCCACGGAGCAAGACCTCGCCACCGGAGAGCTCTGGAAGAGCCACGCCCATACCATTGGGCTCCAAATCCATGGGCCCGCCAGAACGTCATCAACGCCGAGCCCGAGTCATCGTGAATCGACCCTGCCCAACCCGAATAAGGCTGGAACCCTGGCCGCCGAGACACCGGGGACCTCCGCCGCGCCTAACAAGGCCACCGCGGCTACTGCCGAGGACACAGGAGATCACAATACTATAGGCACGACCGCACTCACCCGAAGCACCGGAGACAGCGGAGTACCGAGGAGCGATCACTCGCCGCCGTTGAATCGCCCATGGTGAGCCGCAGCCGTTGTATTTCCGACAACTGGCGAACCTCCAACTTACGCAAAAGGGTGGGACAACCGCCGACATGGGGCGGCCGGATCCGCCGGCTTGGATCGTCCACTTAACAGTGGAGTGATTGTACCTTCAATCGCGCCGTGAGTGGGAGGCTGCCCTCGGATCCAGCACTGAGCCACCCAACTTGGAGGATCTGAGGAAATTCATCGATTCACGCATTCACAGCGTGGAGTCACTGGATGATCGACGGGGAGAGCAACGGGGAGAGCGCGCTGCCGTCAAGCGAGCAGGATCCAAATCTGCTCAGGTGCACCAGGTCGCCGCCGGTCGAGACGCAACCAGGGCGTGTGGCCTTTGCAAGGGCCCACACTACCTTCTCATTTGCCCTCGGTTCACACTGGTCGGAAATCGAGAAAATTTGGCCAAAGCCCTAATTTCTAAATTCACCAGTTATGGTTTCAGACCCCACTACCGTTTTCATCACCTATCTTGATACTTATTACCAATCGTTAGGGAAATGTAGTAAGTTTGCCATCAATCGTTACAGCTCATTCCAAAGTTGAGTATAGTCAGAGTGTTACTCTCTCAGTGAAATTGCTGGTGCCCTTTGTGACTTTTAAAAGTGCACTTGAAACTGGTAGAATAATTATGGATTCAGTATGTAGTGATAAGTACAGTCCTATACTATATTTTGGTAAAGATTTGAGACATGTAGCAATGAAGGGACGAAATTTCAATTAAAAAATTGCAGCCCCTGTCACGACCACTAGTGAAATTACATTTAACTGGAGATAAAGTTTACTTCCGGGCTCTTTCCAACAAAATTTCTTCTTCTGTCATCAACAATGCTTCAGTTGTTATGGCGCACAAAATACTTTTGCCCATATTTGCTCCTTTTTAAGAAAATACATTTTATGTTGTACGGTGCATTGGTCCTAAATCCCCAAAACGTGACCAAAAGATACAAATGACCTTTGATTTCTACAAAAATGGATATATGGGATAACGATATACTTACTGACCAGGCACAGAAGTTGACCACTTCAAATTTCTACCACCTTAGTCTAATAACCCTGCGCGTTTCGGCATCAATGATGCACTTCGATCAGAAAAGACAGCCCTACCTTCCGTTTTAACCAACAATCGATGATTTCAGTATAAGCGTCCTGCTATGAAATCATCGGAAAGAAAAATGCGTAATTTCAACTTTTAAAGAAAGTAAGGGCTTAGCGGGCATCTTTAGAGAGGCGACTTCTTTAATGACTGTATAATGATTGTTCAATTTTGTTTGCCGTGAATGCCATTGATCCAAACAGGTGGCAAAGGCCCAATGTTAAGATTCGTCATACGTTCAGTCATGTCGAATGTGATTATGTCGTGTATCGGGGGGTGTTCAATAACTGGGTCGGCGAATGCACAGTAATACAGTTATTGACCACTCGTAATTTCGGTGCTGAAAGACAGCGAAGGGAATTGATTTAGATCTTTGGAGGCACGGGGCAATTACCTGCTATTATATGGGTTCGGGTACCGTTAACTGGGGGAACATTGGCAGTAGGTACAGGGTAAAATTCGTATTTACTTAACATCTATTAAAAAGGAAAAGGAAAGAAATTTTATGCATTTTCACACTTGTAGTACAATCACAAACGATGCAATGTTATAATAGGATACCTAAACCAAATTTAGAAATGTTAATTAAAAAAATTAAATAAAGAAAATTATAAAAAAATATTGAACATAAAAAGAAACAAATTCAAGTGTTAGTGTAAGTTCAGATGTGGTAAAACTTTCACTTTTTAGTGCTATTTATAAATGATGTGCCAATGTTACCAATGTTAATGACAATTTACAATCTTAAGGACAAAAATTTGATGCAATTTTGATACTTCTTGTTCAAGTAATTACCATTCGTTGTAAATCTCCCTGTTCAAAATAAATTACAATAGCGTCGTGGCGACGGCACTGGTGCACCATAGCCGTGACCACCTCCCTTCGCGTCTCGCGGGATTCATGGGCGGGGGGGGGGGTGGCTTTTTCGATCGGCCGATATCGCTACTGCCGAAGCGCGCGATTACTCTCTTCCTGGTCGACAACCAAGCAATAAGCATCGCCATTTTTCCTTTTCGTCGCTATAGTTGATTTCTCTGGGAAGTGGATTTTACAATAAAACAAACATTTGTCGGGTCTGTTCAGCAATTTGAGAGAATAAGTACTGTTAAGAAATTTAAATATTGGCGCCTTTTTTGTTTGCGTGTTGCAGCGTGTCATAAGTCTGAGCAACTACTCCAGTAAAGCATACACTTATTTTCTTTTTCTCGACTAGAGTAGTGGTACTTGTGTACTTCCTCATTCTGGTGAATTCTTTCCTTCTTGAAAAATGCCGATCGGAGTATACGTTTTTCAGTTTTATTTTCATGTGCATCCTGGATACAAATAAATGTAATCAGTGTGTCGGCGATAAAGTAGTTTACGTGGGAACAGTATACATAATTGTTTCAAAAGATTCCAGTATGTATTTTTGGTGCACGTCAAGTGATTAATTCCATAACCTCACATTCAACAAGTACATTCGATTTATTTCTTGCAAAGGGCGTTTTCGGATCTCGATAGATTCTAATCAATTCGGAATATTTCGCTCGAAACTATTCGAGGAAATATCGAGAAAATAAATTTGGTCCTTGGAGCCGGATTACACCCTCGTTCGGGAGTATAATCCGTTTTCCATCTGGAAATGCATTTTTCTAGTCCGCATCGCGGTGAAATATCTCTGTACGTGCAGTGAATCGAAACTTTGTGCGTTCCGTCTACGCCACACTTCGAGAAACCGGTAGATCAGTGTCTTATATACAACAGAAACTGTCCGGGTAATTGCGTACTTGGATCGCTCAATTCGGGGTCGTTTGTGCGCTTGTGGTCACGCGAAAGTTCGAGAATTTTCATGTGCAATATATCTCAAAGGTGTCGCGTGTTCAACAACCAAAAGCTTGAATTTCCAACGGCCATCGGTGGTACAATGTGGTAATGACACTCCGACGCGCGCATACATGCGTATTGTGACCTCGTTCGAGATCAAACGAGTAAACAGTGCACGATTTCAAACGCTAACGTTTCTATCCGCCGGAAGAGTTGATCCGGGTGCAAGCGGATTTAGGAGGTCGAATGGGTGGGACAGTGACTAACGTGAAAAAGCTCGGCAATTACAATATTTCGGTCGCCGTCTTGCAAAAGCGGCTCGCATTGCTGCAAGACAAGTGGAAGGAGTCCTGAGAGAATCATTGTGTGATCGTGAAGAAGGGCGCACCGGAAGGGTCGGATTAACTGAAGCAAGATTATTTTGCCGAAATTGATGAGACTTACCTCAAACAGGCGGACCAACTCGAAGCTTGGATCGAGCGATTGACTATTCCGGCCGAGAAACCGATCACGGCCATCAATTTAGCCCCCGCGAAGGATCTCTATGATGACCTTCGCTTGCCGCGGCTTCCTTCCGACGTTCTCTTGAGATTTCCTGCAGTGGGAGAGTTTTCGAGATCTCTTTTGGTCGCTTGCGCTCCAAGGTTTGTAAATTCACTTACCAAATCGAGCCTGGCAGAGAATGTGGCGAAGATGAAGCCCTTTTAGAAGCGCACATGCATCGGTTAATCCACTGCCCCCCCCCCCCCCAATAACAAAGGAGACTTCCTCTGAGCTCAAGAGTATCATCGCCGAATTTCGACAATCGAGGGATGCGTTCGAAGCTCTCGGGAAGCCGGTGACGGAGTGGTAGGAATGGATCACGTTTCTCCTGATGGAGAAACTAGACACGACCACACGGTTGGCTTGGGAAGAGTAGCGGCTGGATCCAGTCGCTTTACCTTTATTCGTCGACCTAGAATACTTTTTGGAGAACAGGATTCACATCCTGACGTCATCCCGAGGACCGGATGCGGCGGCATCATCGAAGTCAAAGGAGCATTCATCTCGAGGACAGTCAAACTCGCGGGCTGTGATGACAGTAAAAGTCGCATATGCAGCGACGAAACCGAAGCCGCTTAGAAAATGTTCGGCTGTGTGCTGGCAAGCACAGTCTGGACTCGTGCCAACAATACAAAAAATTAGGCCCGGCCGATCGCCTGGCATACGTCAGACGTGTCGGCGCATGTATGTTTTGCCTCGGGAGCGGCCATCAATCTAGCCACTGCCCCTCGACATTCCGCTGTTGGGTGTGTAAGGATAAATACCATACAACACTTCATGACGCCTGCCAGACGGACGTGCGGCGACATCTCAGTCGACTGCAACGTCATTGGACACCACGAGAGTGTCGTACGCCGTAAGTACTTGCCGAGTCACGCTATTGGCAATGGCGAGGGTGCAGCTTAAGGCACCCGACGATCGACGCATTTAGGTGAGAGCCCTTCTCGATCCGGGCTCCAAATCATCCTTCCTCAGCGAATGGGCACCCTAGGCCCTCCGACTCCCCCGCCGTGCGGTCCAAAGTCAAGTTGACTGGTTGTCAGGGGAGAAGCGTCGGAATCGCCAAACACGAGGCGCTGGTGGACCTACGGTCATGTGTCGATTTCCAGTTCCGTATGACCATTGACGTATCAGTCTAGAGACGCGGCAGTGTCTCGACGCCAAGTACATACATACATACATACATACATATATATATATATATATATATATATATATATATATACAGGGTGTCCCAAAAATGTCGGAGTTCCTTGGAAGGGGTAACTCAGGGGGTGATTTGAACCAACTTTTTCCTTAGCGAAAATATTGTCCGAAGCTTCGTTAAGGAGATATTAACAAAAAACCCCGACCAATCAGAGCGCGCGTCTTCCGTCCGAGCTCCCGCGGTAGCGTTGGCTACGCGGTAGGCGACTGCGCTTGTACTACGAATGTACGAACAAGTAAGTCGGCATGCATCGAAGGAAACTGCGTTACACATTTTTTTTTAAAGCAGAATCTTAAATAAGAATTATTTGAAGTGAGAGGACAAGAAGTTCGTAAATTTCGTTTTTAAATAAGGCATAAACGAAAAGGTAATGTAGCAGAAAATGTACGACATGTGATCGTAATTCATTATTGAGGTAAAAATCCGTAGTTTAATAACGGCCAACACAACTAAATTTAAACAATAATATTAGGTGTATGAATAAATTCTTTCCGACTGGATGTACATAATCAGTACAAAGCTACTGAATTTCTATCGCGGTGGTATTCATAAGCTGCCAGAAAAATGGCAAAAGGTAATTAACAATAATGGAAATTATTTCGATGATTGAGTTGTTTTCATATTTTTTAAATCGAACTGTTATTGTACCCTAAAATCGGAAAGAATTTATTTCTACACCTAATAATCACCAATAAATTAAATAAAACTCACCCATTCGGACATTCCTTTCCTTCCTATTCGGAAACCTGTGTCACTGGGTCACTGTACCAATCCTGGTCATCGGTGGACAAAAAGATTTATGGTAGGGTAGCGCCCAGTGCTCAGCTGATCGCAGGTATTCGCAGGACACCACCCGAAGGTAAGGGTCGCAACGTCAAGTGCGTCCGGGTTAATGTACCGAATATTCACTTCACTGCACTGATACTAACACTGATAACTTAATTTATTTTTCATGGAACGTGTTGTTCCTACGTTATAAAAATTGCTGGCCCCGAAAGGGGCCGATTACTGTTAATTGAGCAGTTGCTCGATGTGGCCACCCTCAGCGTCTATGCACGCCTCCGCACGTACAACCTGCTGCCTTTGGACGGCTCGCAATGTTTGTGGCGTTATGTTTGCGACCCCAGCATGAATGCGCACGACTATGTCTTCCGGTGAATCCACTGGCTGACGGTACACCTCATCCTGAAATGATTGTTGTACAACAAATACAAAACGTAAGTAAAACAAGAATACGCGCTCGAATATCAAAACAAAAGCACGCGTCGACGTATTCCATGCGAGAGAAGGTGCGCCTTGGGGAGGAGATATTGCTGCGAAGAGGGCCTCTTTAGGACAGTGGCCATTTGGGAGTGATGCAGGGCAGATTTGGGGCCAATCGGACCTCAACCCCACAGTCACTCGCACCGAATACGTCGACGCGTGTTTTGTTTTGAAATTCGAGCGCGTATTCTTTTTTTACTTACGTTTTGTATTTGTTGTACAACAATCATTTCAGGATGATGTTTACCGTCAGCCAGTGGATTCACCGGAAGACATAGTCGTGCGCATTCATGCTGCGGTCGCAAACATAACGCCACAAACATTGCGAGCCGTCCAAAGGCAGCTGGTTGTACGTGCGGAGGCGTGCATAGACGCTGAGGGTGGCCACATCGAGCAACTGCTCAATTAACAGTAATCGGCCCCTTTCGGGGCCAGCAATTTTTATAACGTAGGAACAACACGTTCCATGAAAAATAAATTAAGTGATCAGTGTTAGTATCAGTGCAGTGAAGTGAATATTCGGTACATTAACCCGGACGCACTTGACGTTGCGACCCTTACCTTCGGGTGGTGTCCTGCGAATACCTGCGATCAGCTGAGCACTGGGCGCTACCCTACCATAAATCTTTTTGTCCACCGATGATCAGGATCGGTACAGTGATCCAGTGACACAGGTTTCCGAATAGGAAGGAAAGGAATGTCCGAATGGGTGAGTTTTATTTAATTTATTGGTGATTATTAGGTGTAGAAATAAATTCTTTCCGATTTTAGGGTACAATAACAGTTCGATTTAAAAAATATGAAAACAACTCAATCATCGAAATAATTTCCATTATTGTTAATTACCTTTTGCCATTTTTCTGGCAGCTTATGAATACCACCGCGATAGAAATTCAGTAGCTTTGTACTGATTATGTAAATCCAGTCGGAAAGAATTTATTCATACACCTAATATTATTGTTTAAATTTAGTTGTGTTGGCCGTTATTAAACTACGGATTTTTACCTCAATAACGAGTTACGATCACATGTCGTACATTTTCTGCTACATTACCTTTTCGTTTATGCCTTATTTAAAAACGAAATTTACATACTTCTTGTCCTCTCACTTCAAATAATTCTTATTTACGATTCTGCCTTAAAAAAAAAATGTGTAACGCAGTTTCCTTCGATGCATGCCGACTTGCTTGTTCGTACATTCGTAGTACAAGCGCAGTCGCCTACCGCGTAGCCAACGCTACCGCGGGAGCTCGGACGGAAGACGCGCGCTCTGATTGGTCGGGGTTTTTTGTTAATATCTCCTTAACGAAGCTTCGGACAATATTTTCGCTAAGGAAAAAGTTGTTTCAAATCACCCCCTGAGTTACCCCTTCCAAGGAACTCCGACATTTTTGGGATACCCTGTATATGTCGACCGCTCGACTATCGCTGCCGTGTATCTTTACTCGTAAACCGGCTATTCCTACCTTACCTGCAACTTATTTCATTCATATCTCATCCCGCCCGCAATATTTTCTAAATTTAAAGGCATTATTTTTTAAATTTAAAGGCATTATTTTTTAAATTTAAAGGCATTAATTTTTAAATTCAAAGGCATTATTTTCTAAATTTAAAGGTAGAAGGAGGAGGAGGAGGAGGAGTCATAGCTACTCCCGCCGTTTACCTGCGCTATTTTGAATTTCTTAACGTTGACATTCAGAGCACTGGGCAGAAATCTATGGACTAGGAGACCTTGGAGACCTGCTGCGGATATGAGTACGAACCGGCGCGACACCTCCACGTGGCCCTCTCCTGGATTTTCAAGGTCCGAGGGGAAGATCCGGACACCGCCTTCCATGACCACCGTCCTGCTGTCTTAAGCAACCAACGACTTTCATGGTATCCTATAAGTGTCGACTTAGGCGCCTTAACTCTGCGTTTGGTTCATCCCACAGCGCCAGTTCTGGTTACCAAAATTGGCCCACTTGGCACTCTGATTCAATATAATCTCGTGGCTTCATGATCCAAACAAGCCAGAGATCTCACCCATTTAAAGTTTGAGAATAGGTTGAGGTCGTTTCGGCCTCAAGGCCTCTAATCATTCGCTTTACCAGATGAAACTCGCTCACGTTCGCGTAGGAAGGAGCGAGTGCCAGCTATCCTGAGGGAAACTTCGGAGGGAACCAGCTACTAGATGGTTCGATTAGTCTTTCGCCCCTATACCCAGTTCCGACGATCGATTTGCACGTCAGAATCGCTACGGACCTTCATCAGGGTTTCCCATGACTTCGTCCTGACCAGGCATAGTTCACCATCTTTCGGGTCCCAACGTGTACGCTCTAGGTGCGCCTCTTCTCGCAATGAGAACGAGACGCCCCGGGAGTGCGAGGCCGCATCGTAACGCGGCCGATCCTCCCTCGGTCGACGCAAGGGTCGACCTTCTCTTTCATTCCGCATTTAGATTTCTTTCTCCCAATGACTCGCGCATATGTTAGACTCCTTGGTCCGTGTTTCAAGACGGGTCCTGAGAGTACCCAAACAGTAGCGTCGCCGACCGGTAATTCGAAGCTTGGCCCTGTCCAAGGACCCCGTCTGCTAACAGCTGGCCAGGCCCGGGGACGGCACCAGGTCCGTACCTCCGGGTAAGAACTGACCGGGCTTGCGGCGGGCCTGACGCATACACATTCGAAAATGGATTGGTTGCGGCCCGATACCGTCTCACAGTACCGTCGCGCAGCCGGCCGGGTGGCCGAGGGTCTGTCGCATGCTCTGGGAGCAACGAAACAGGCAACCGCTCGGACCGTAGACCGACACGCATCGGGTCGCGACATTCTACTAGGGGAGAAGTGCACGACTACGTGGCCGGAACATTCGCCGTTGGTGGTGTACCGTCGCTAATGGAACCACGAAGGTCCACCCGGAGTATCGCGCACCGACGGGAGCCAGCCTCGTCGACGATGAATCTCCCCATTCGATCTTTTGGGTTTCTCAGGTTTACCCCTGAACGGTTTCACGTACTCTTGAACTCTCTCTTCAAAGTTCTTTTCAACTTTCCCTCACGGTACTTGTTCGCTATCGGTCTCGAGGTTGTATTTAGCCTTAGATGGAGTTTACCACCCACTTAGGGTTGCACTCTCAAGCAACCCGACTCTATGGAGAGATCCTCCCGAAACGCGTACCGCTCGCTACGGGCCTGGCACCCTCTCCGGGTAAGTGGCCCCATTCAAGATGGACTTGGACGCGGTGCGACGTCAGGGGATAAACGGATCCTCCTGAACATTACAATTCCCTGCGGCGGAACCGCGGGATTCAGTGCTGGGCTAATTCCTGTTCGCTCGCCGCTACTAAGGAAATCCTTGTTAGATTCTTTTCCTCCGCTTAGTAATATGCTTAAATTCAGCGGGTAATCTCGCCTACTCTGAGGTCGTCAATCGTTATATTATATATAAATTATGTGCCCCACCAGAGAAGAAAGCCGAGAGAAACTGCGAAGTAGAGAGAAGATATTTTGGAGAAGCGCGCGCGCCTCCGGTATTATATAATATCGTGCTCCCTCTTTTGGATATTGTACACACCTCGAACGGGTCTCCCTGGCGGGAGTACGGGGTGTCCGCGTAGTGCGTCGACACCGGCACGCAGCCGCGCCAACCAGGATTCCGGGGTACAGAAAACGTTTTAAACGACGCGTGGAGCAGTCACTAGTCTTTTCATCGGATGTTTGGTGCAAACACGCTAGAATGTCAATTAGGGCTAGGCGAGGTTAGGGTTAACGAGTGATTTTTTCATTTATCATCCCGCACAGCGTCTCCATTCATGTACAGACCACCACCCTTGGATCTTCACGGCGTCCCGAAGAACGAGCGTGTTGTGCCCTCTGTGTATCGATTGGACTTTTCTCTCAAGTGTCACCGACGATCCTCTTTTTAAAAATCCCTGGGCCGCATCAACGCGACGATATTAGATCGGCGCACATATGCCGCGCACTCCGCTCTTTCTCTCTATCTTATCTCTCGCTCTTTGGTCTCACTTTCTCAGGACAAATTTTTCATTTCAGGCGACGTCGGGAGCACGGTGAAAGATCTCGCGCGGGACGTGAAGGCAAATTCTACACACCAGTGCGAGCGGAGAGGCCGCTGTGTGTGATCATCCAAGGAGCGGTGCAGCACACGGGCGGTCGTTATAAAACAACGACGCACAACGCCGTGAAAGCACGCACGCGAGTCCCCACGCGATCATTCATCACATTCGCTTCTCTCTTTCCTGGTTCTCGCACAGGAGAGATTAGACGCTTCACGATCCTCACGCGAGCCGTTGCAAACGCCGACGAACGGCGCATCGACGAACTTTCGCTTGTACGTCGCGTATCTGTTGTGTATCATCCGACCCGACTCCGAAACGCGTTACATCGTCGGAAACGCGAGACGTCGAGGATATAAGATACGCAGAACCGACGCAAGCAGTCTTCTGTATGTGATTACGACCCTGAGCCAGGCGTGGTCCAGGAATTGTATCCGTGGACCGCAATGTGCGTTCGAAATGTCGATGTTCATATGTCCTGCAATTCACACGTTGACGCGCAATTAGCTGCGTTCTTCATCGACCCACGAGCCAAGTGATCCACCGTTCAGGGTAATCGTTTTATTAAATATGTTCGTTATTATCCTTTGTTCCCGGTTCGGATGAAGCCGAGGCCCGTGCGCCTCCAATCAACGCGCGATGGAGATCCGGGCGTCGCCAGCGTTGACAACACAGTGTACGATTTGTGTCCAGGACGGAACACCGTCGGAGCGTACCGCGGGAACACCACGACACGTCCCACGGCCGAGCGTACATATTCATTTAAAAACCTTCGAGATACACCGGCTGGGTACGAGACCCGTAATCGTGTGTACTCGGGCGACGGAGGCCACCGCACGCGGCAGCATCCTCTACTTACACGCTCTCTCTATCGTCGCCGTATCCCCCGAAACCGGACGCACGGCCGGCTTCGATCAGACCTTTCGCTATCGAAGCTTCACAACCGGTCCCCCATTTCTGGCCATCGGGGCGAGCGGTTGAGCGAGCGATATACTAGGGATGCAAGTCGACGCGATGGATGGTGCGAGCCGCCACCCTAGGTTACCCGGATCCTCTCCGAGGAGAGTGTCCGTCACAGGACTTTCCGGAGCGAACGACCATGCGAGTGGAAAAAACGCCGTCAAGAGAGGGAGAGAGAGAGAGAGAGAGAGAAACGTCGCGAAGCAGAGGCTTCGACGGCGCCTCGTTCCTGCTCCTCTCTCTCTCGCGCGTACCCTACATAACCCACTCGGGGCGCTTGTGGTGTGTTTTCGTCCCTGTCTTGGGTCGCGAGTAACTCCTTTTCTCGATACGAGCCTCTCTACACGCTCGCGCAGACAACACGCAGAGACACGGGCGGGGGTATCGTATAATAGCGGCACGCCTCCGATACAATGTGAACGAGGTGAACGAGGTGAATCAACGAGGCGGCGGGTTACCGGAGAGGACGATCGGAACGACGGGTCTAGTTTTTCCTGATCCAGTAAACGACGGTTCTCCAGTTCTCTCTCGAGAAACCTCGCGCAAGCACACTTCGTGATTGGTTTCGTATTATTTATCGTCCCGTTCTCAAAGAGGGAGGGCCAGCGCCTGGCGGTCTGGCGCGCTTGTTTCCTGCGCTTCACCGATAACAGCGGACGGGAGCGTCGCGATGAGAAACCAGGTTCTCCGTCTGTACCGACCTCCGCACGTAAGCAGTGCCACGGCGGTGCTAAACGCATTCGCACTCAGACTTTGGTATCTGTTTGAAATGCATTCGCATTCAGTTTTTGGTATCTGTTCGAAATGCATTCGCATTCAGTTTTTGGTATCTGTTTGAAATGCATTCGCATTCAGTTTTTGGTATCTGTTTGAAATGCATTCGCATTCAGTTTTTGGTATCTGTTTGCAATGTATTCGCATTCAGTTTTTGGTATCTGTTTGAAATGCATTCGCATTCAGTTTTTGGTATCTGTTTATATAAATGCATTCGCATTTATATTGTGTTTTTGCATAGTTACGGTTTCGAAGCTTTTTGCTTTTTGCTCTTTGAGCCTTGTTAATGATCCTTCCGCAGGTTCACGTACGGAAACCTTGTTACGACTTTTACTTCCTCTAAATGATCAAGTTCGGTCATCTTCCCGGCAACATCGGCAATGCCGAGACATTGCCGCGCACCAATCCGAAGACCTCACTAAATCATTCAATCGGTAATAGTGACGGGCGGTATGTACAAAGGGCAGGGACGTAATCAACGCGAGCTTATGACTCGCGCTTACTGGGAATTCCTCGTTCATGGGGAATAATTGCAAGCCCCAATCCCTAGCACGAAGGAGGTTCAGCCGGTTACGCGGGCCTTTCGGCCAGGGAAAACACGCTGATTCCTTCAGTGTAGCGCGCGTGCGGCCCAGAACATCTAAGGGCATCACAGACCTGTTATTGCTCAATCTCGTGGGGCTAGAAGCCGCCTGTCCCTCTAAGAAGATTTGTTTGTACGTTGGTAGTAAAAATCCACCGACCGAAGTCGGGGACCTTCGTGATACCATAAGTTACGTCTATTTAGCAGGCTAGAGTCTCGTTCGTTATCGGAATTAACCAGACAAATCGCTCCACCAACTAAGAACGGCCATGCACCACCACCCACCGAATCAAGAAAGAGCTATAAATCTGTCAATTCTTCCGGTGTCCGGGCCTGGTGAGGTTTCCCGTGTTGAGTCAAATTAAGCCGCAGGCTCCATTCCTGGTGGTGCCCTTCCGTCAATTCCTTTAAGTTTCAGCTTTGCAACCATACTTCCCCCGGAACCCAAAAGCTTTGGTTTCCCGGAAGCTGCCCGCCGAGTCATCGGAGGAACTTCGGCGGATCGCTAGCTGGCATCGTTTATGGTTAGAACTAGGGCGGTATCTGATCGCCTTCGAACCTCTAACTTTCGTTCTTGATTAATGAAAACATGTTTGGCAAATGCTTTCGCTTCTGTCCGTCTTGCGACGATCCAAGAATTTCACCTCTAACGTCGCAATACGAATGCCCCCATCTGTCCCTATTAATCATTACCTCAGGATTCCGAAAACCAACAAAATAGAACCGAGGTCCTATTTCATTATTCCATGCACACAGTATTCAGGCGAAGGTAGCCTGCTTTGAGCACTCTAATTTGTTCAAAGTAAACGTACCGGCCCACCTCGACACTCAGTGAAGAGCACCGCGATGGGATATTAGTTGGACCGCCCAGTGAAGAGCTAAGCCCACCGGTAGGACGTACCACATAATGCCAGTTAAACACCGCGAGCGGTGAACCGACACTGTGACACACAGATTCAACTACGAGCTTTTTAACCGCAACAACTTTAATATACGCTATTGGAGGTGGAATTACTGCGGCTGCTGACACCCGACTTGCCCTCCAATGGATCTTTGTTAAAGGATTTAAAGTGTACTCATTCCGATTACGGGGCCTCGGATGAGTCCCGTATCGTTATTTTTCGTCACAACCTCCCCGTGCCGGGAGTGGGTAATTTGCGCGCCTGCTGCCTTCCTTGGATGTGATAGCCGTTTCTCAGGCTCCCTCTCCGGAATCGAACCCTGATTCCCCGTTACCCGTTACAACCATGGTAGGCGCAGAACCCACCATCGACAGTTGATAAAGCAGACATTTGAAAGATGCGTCGCCGGTGCTAGATGACCATGCGATCAGCACAAAGTTATTCAGAGTCACCAAAGCAAACGATGGGACGGACGGAGAACCATCCGCCACCGATTGGTTTTGATCTAATAAAAGCGTTCCTTCCATCTCTGGTCGGAACTCTGTTTTGCATGTATTAGCTCTAGAATTACCACAGTTATCCATGTAAATGTGGGTACGATCTAAGGAATCATAACTGATTTAATGAGCCATTCGCGGTTTCACCTTAATACGGTATGTACTGAGACATGCATGGCTTAATCTTTGAGACAAGCATATGACTACTGGCAGGATCAACCAGGGAGCTTCGCGAAGCATCCCTCTATTCGAATTCACACACTTTCGTTATTCTTTCTGTTCTCATCGCGTCGTCCGCTCGTTTTAGAGACGCATCGACGATGCCCCATGTTTGATTTCATTAAAACGTGCACATCAGCGTGCAGTTTTAGACATCATATCCTCGATTTGTTCCACTAACTCTATCTCGGATATGTGCCTCCTTCCTCTCTCCACTCCACATATTATTATCGCTCGCTCTTCTCCACTCTCATTTATACTTCTTCCATCTAGACACCATATGTATGTATCCTAGGATTTTCCACAGACTAACTCCATCGGATAATATACGTGCCTTTCTCTCTCTTCACTCTCCTTTATTATAAAACTTCGACATCATATCGTTTCGACTTTTCCACTGACTAATATTTCAATCGGATATGTGCCATTTGTATACGTTCACCGAAAGATCTCAGATTCAGACAAAATTCATTATATTTCCCTTATAAATAAGGATGGCATCGGATGCTCGATAAAGCACGTATCACGCGTGCCGCTGCATCCATCGGGAAGCACGGAGTACACGCACGCTAGCATCAACCGTAGAAGCACGGACCACTACACGCTGGGCAAATCGACAAAGCGCGTAACATTCACGCTGGTCA
This sequence comes from Andrena hattorfiana, assembly GCA_944738655.2. NCBI lineage: Eukaryota > Metazoa > Arthropoda > Insecta > Hymenoptera > Andrenidae > Andrena > Andrena hattorfiana. Next base: position 14,417,253 of record OX122895.1, read on the forward strand.
TGTACGTAATAGCGCGGACAAGTGCATGCTGAGCAAACGGGAAAGCGTGAATCGTGCCATGCTGGTCATAACGAGTTGGCACGTAATGTGCGCGCTAGCCATATCGAGATCTGACACCTCTTGGGTTTGTATTTACTTTCTCCCTCTTTCAAAGTTCGAACACGTTTAGTTCGATACTTTACATGTACCCGACGCTAGCCTTCCTTAGCGTTTTGTCAAGTTCAAATCGTCCATCTGCGTGGACAAAGTGTTGAACGCATGAGGTCGTACATTCGTACACAGAATTGCATACGTGTCACCAACGTCACCTCTCAACCGAGGTCATAGACAAATAGCCACGCGCCCAACGCTGCTCCGACCGTCGCTCTCCCTTATAGATAACGAACGGCCTGCCGGAACGCCGGCGCCGCCGTACCTTACGCACGGGCGCTTATGGGTGTAAACCGCCGCTACAACAGCCCGGCACGTTGGAACTTAGCCGCAGAGAGCGTCAGAGACAAGAGTAAACCGACTAAAAGAATAATTATAAAGAATCACCGCGAACATTACTTCGATAAATTCTCGGTCCCAAACGACATTCGAAAATAATTTCTCGGGACTTAGAAATATTTCGGAGCGATTGGAGTTTTTCGCGATTTTCTGGAAAACCAGCACGACGACCGCGGTCGAACCATTAGAGTAAAACGTAGGCAATGGAACGGCGAACAGGGATCAATGGTTGTTTGATCGATTGGACGATTTTAGACTTTCGTCGGACTACGGTGCGGAAGGACTCTACTCTGAAATTCGTCGGGACTTGGAAGTATTTCAGGGCAGCACCTATGAACTGATATTAATTCCCAGTCCCAGCGGCGTATTGCTTCGCCGTCGAAATATTCAAAGACTCAGCGGCGTGTTGCTTCGCCGCTGGTTATAATATAGCGCTGGTTATGCGCTTGTGCTTCCGGCGCTACTTGCGCCGCACGCGCCATTCGTGTGTGCGCATCGTGGGGCCTCGTCCAACCGACAAGAAGAATCCCCAAGCATAGGGCTGAGTCTCAACAGATCGCAGGGTGGTAACTGCTCTACCGAGTACAACACCCCGCCAGGTACCTAAGTTGTCTACAAACGATTCCGAGTCTCGACGTCGAACTTGGAGTACCCATGATCGACCGTTAGAGCGCCATGTCCACCAGTCGGCGAGATCCCGATGGTGGGTACAGAGACGTCCGTACGGCAAACTGGGGCCCGTGCGATGATCGGTCACGAGGACCGACCACCTAGTAGTGTCACATTGTTTTGAGCCTTTCGACCCACACGAGACTCCTAGCAATATCGTTGCCGCCTTTTACTAGAAAGGATACGGCCTTAGAGGCGTTCAGGCATAATCCCACGGATGGTAGCTTCGCACCACCGGCCGCTCGACCGAGTGCGTGAACCAAATGTCCGAACCTGCGGTTCCTCTCGTACTGAGCAGGATTACTATCGCAACGACTAGTCATCAGAAGGGTAAAACTAACCTATCTCACGACGGTCTAAACCCAGCTCACATTCCCTGTTAGCGGGTGAACAATCCGACGCTTGGCGAATTCTGCTTCGCAATGATAGGAAGAGCCGACATCAAAGGATCAAAAAGCGACGTCGCTATGAACGCTTGGCCGCCACAAGCCAGTCATCCCTGTGATAACTTTTCTGACACCTCTTGCTGAAAACTCCAAACCAAAAGGATCAATAGGCCGTGCTTTCGCAGTCTCTATGCGTACTGAACATCGAGATCAAGCGAGATTTTGCCCTTTTGCTCTACGCGAGGTTTCTGTCCTCGCTGAGCTGGCCTTAGGACACCTGCGTTATTCTTTGACAGATGTACCGCCCCAGTCAAACTCCCCGCCTGGCATTGTCCTTGAATCGGATCACTTGGGAGTATTGTCGGCGATGGGCCTACTTGACTTCATGCCACTCTTACACGCTTGGCTCTAGAAAACAGTGACAACCGGGTCGAAACCTCGGTGCACGCGCTCCGCCCAACCGAGTAAGTAAAGAAACGATGAAAGTAGTGGTATTTCACCGGCGATGTTGCCATCTCCCACTTATGCTACACCTCTCATGTTTCCTTACAGTGCCAGACTAGAGTCAAGCTCAACAGGGTCTTCTTTCCCCACTAATTTTTCCAAGCCCGTTCCCTTGGCAGTGGTTTCGCTAGAAAGTAGATAGGGACAGAGGGAATCTCGTTAATCCATTCATGCACGTTTGATCAGTAACCGTCGAGGTCGGTTTCCCGGTTCCCTCTACCACACTTCTTTTGCCGCTGGTGGCCGGCTGTCGCCCACAGATGTGGGATAGGCTGGCTCCGCCAGCAGCTTTACGGGTGAAGGCGTGCGGTCTGCACCGAGGCTCGTATCGGATTCTAGGTCATGCCCGACACCTTGTATTGACGGCCCCGCCATTCATCCACGACTCACATTAACAAAGTCTCTCATGACCCCGGACCCATGAACCCGGACCCATGACCCCGGACCCATGACCCCGGACCCATGACCCCGGACCCATGACCCCGGACCCATGACCCGGACCCATTACCCCGGAACCATGACCCCAGACACATGACCCCGGACCCATTACCCCGGAACCACGACCCCGGACCCACGACCCCGGACACACGACCACGGACCCACGACCCCGGACCCATGACCCCAGACCACAATCCCAGAGACACAATCAGCTGGATTCGCTGTTCCAGGAACTTGTCTCCAATGTGCGTGTGGGGTGAGCTCTTGAATTTGGGAGACACGATTCCGCACATAATCCTTCCAGCGTGATGCATGAGATTTGATCCATGATAATGATATTTGAGAATCCGTCCACAGATGAATTGTAGAGATGTTGAGCTGAAGAGTAGCTTGAACATACTTTGTGAGCTTTGCAAGCATTTAAGCTGCAGTGAGTTCGAGCCTTGGGATTGTGAGTTTCTTGAGTGGTGCTACCTTGGTTTTGAAGCACACGAGTGTCGACACTTTGTGAGCTGTGGACGGTGAGGTCACGATAAGGTAAATTACCGCTGCCATGGCGAGTTGAGACGCATCAGAGAATCCATGTAATTCCACTGTCGAATTGGAGAAGGTGTTGAACCACCTTGGTATTGAGAGTCTGGCCAGACTTGTTAGATGGTGAGCCAGTGAGCAGTGACTTGGGAAGGCAGTGGGTCATCCCAGTTTAGTTTGTGAAGCCACAATTCCTGCAAAAGTGCTTTTGCCCGAATGATGACTGGAGCTAAGAAGCCAAGTGGATCAAATATCTTTGCTACTTCAGAGAGAATGAGACGTTTTGTGAGACTTGAATTGCTGATTGGCTTTGTTGAAAATGAGAAGTCATCGTTGAGGGAATTCCATAGTAATCCGAGAATTTTGGTATTGCAGTCGTCAAGTGCTCTGTACGAGTTACTAGCTCGTACTTCATGAGAAATTGATTCAAGCAATGGAGGGTAGGTTGATTGCCACTTGGCAAGTGGAAAACCCCCCGCCTTGCACAGGTCATTTAATTGTTGAGCAATTGTGGTGAGTGTCTCACCTGTATCGGCGCCACCAAATATATCGTCGACATATCTGGCATGAGTGATTGATGGTACTGCCAGGGGAAAACGATGTCCTTCGTCTTCGACCAACTGCAGTAGTGCTCTGACAGCGAGGAACGGCGCGGCCTTGGTTCCATACGTGACCGCGGTGAGTTTGTAGGGCACCTCCTTTGAATCCTCATCAATCCACAGTATCCTCTGGAGGTCCTGGTCGTCTTCGTGAACCTTGATTTGTCTGTACATTTTTGTCACGTCCGTGGCAAAGATGTACTTGTGCTGGCGAATCCACAGTAATACATCCGTAATGTTGAGTAACAGATTCGCTCCTGTCTGCATGAGATCGTTGATCGAGTGCCTCGTTGAAGTTGGGCTTGACGCATTGAAGACGACCCTCAACTTCGCAGTCTGGCTGTCGAGCTTGAGCACTCCATGATGTGGGAGATAGAAAACAGAATGAGTGTTAGGTGAGATTGAGGTAGTTCTTACCATATGATGGAGTTCCTCATATTCTTTCATGAACCCTTGGTAGAGGTTGCCATATTCAGTATCTCTGTTGAGCTTGTTGAGTGTTCGCTTCAGACAGGCATGGGCTGTCTGGTAGGAATTGCCCAATAGACTTCGCGAAGACTTGAGAGGGATGCGTACGATGTACCTTCCTGTTGAATCACGAGTGTGTGTCGCTCGAAAGTGATCCTCACATTCTTGTTCTTCAGGGGTGAGCTTTGAGGGCGCATCTATCGGGAGCTCTTCTTGAATCCAGAATTTTGCCAATAGATCTTGTATTGTTTTGTCGCTGTGCTGCATTAATGCAGCTGTGTGCAACGAGCTGACTTGAGAGTGAAGTGTTCTAACTGGCCCGAGAATGAGCCACCCGAAGATTGAAAACTGGGCAATTGACATTGAGGGGTCACCTCTGACGAGGTTAGGCCTTATGATCTTTCCGTATGAGTCTGCGCCAATGATTATGTCATTGGGCCTGGGTTTTAGAAAATCTGGATCAGCTAACCTTAACCCTGTGAGATGTGGCCATTCATGACGTGGCGCTTCAACGGATGGTAGACTGGATGTGAGAGTTCGCAGAACATGAGCTTGAGTGAAGACCGTGGAGGAGTCGTAGCTTGATCGTAGAGTGATGGACACGACGCCTCGAGTGTGAGTTGTTTTGTTACCTCCAATGCCAATAATTGAGATGGATGAGTGGGTTCTTTGAAGGTTAAGTTGAGTGATGAGCTCCTCCTTGATGAAGGTGAGCTCTGAGCCTGAGTCGATGAGTAGCCTGACTGGAAGCGAGGCCACCGGTGAGATGAGCTGTGCGTTAGCTGTTGCTAACAGGGTGAGCGTTGGCGAGGTTGCGTGGCAACCAGTCGCTTGGTGAGACATAAATGAGTGAGTTCGACCTGTTGTGCGTGAGCTTAGAGATTTGGGTGAGTGTGAGTTGACGACTGCACCAACACTTCAGAAGTCTGCATCATCTTCTGTTTCCTTCTCTTAAGTTGGAGGGGTTGGTTGAGCTGAGCTCGCTTCGGTCGTTGGCCTAGGCGAAGGTTGCGGCACGCTTTGAGTAGCTGTCGCCTTTGGAGGATGCAACATCGAGTGGTGCTTCGCCCCACACGTCTTGCACCTGTGAGCCGACTGGCACACCTCTGTGTTGTGCCGCCCACAGCAATTTTTACACAGCTTGTGGGTGACGATAAATTGGCGACGATCACTCACTGACTTTTCGCGAAACCGAGGGCATGTCACAATGAAGTGACTTTCGCTGCAAAAGTCGCAAGGATACGTTGATGACAGAGCCTTGGGTGACGTCTGAGCAGACGTCTGTTTTGCCTGCGTCGCAGGGTGAGCTGCCGCCTTGCGCAAAGATGAACGAGCTGTGGAGGGTAAAGGGGCCGATGGCTTCTTCGTTGGAGCCTCCATCTGCTCCAAAGCTCCGCCTTTGGTCTCCACAAAGGCCAGAAGATACTGATACCGAGGGCATTCAGGTGAGTTCGCGAGAGATGTCTCCCAGGCTTCTCGAGTGACCTTATCGAGGCTATTGGTGAGCACATGCACCAATAAACAGTTGTGTATGTCCTTGTATGCACCTGGAGCAACCAACGTCTCGTTGACCTCGTTAATCGTGGTAGCCAAGTCGTTGAGAGCAGGCGCAGACCGAGTTGAGATTGGTGAGATTGTGAGCAGCTTGTCAAGTTGCTCCTTGATGAGCAACCGCTTGTTGGAGAAGCGCTTTTCCAAGTACTCCCAACAGGCTTGGAACGATGAGCCTCGTAGAGGAAAAGCATTGACCCGCCTTGATGGCTCACCTGTCAGGCTTGCTCTCAGATAACACAGGCGGTCAATCTCCATGAGCCTTGTATCTTTGATGATGAGAGAGGTGAATAGCTCGCTGAATGCGGGCCACTCAACGTATTTGCCCCCAAATTTGGGAATGGCCAGCCCAGGGATCTTGGCCGCTCTGCTAGCCATCTCTCTTGAGGTTGAGGCTGTTGAGTTGGAGTGAGCAGATCCTCCTCGTCGAGTGGTGAGACGCCGTAGAGCCCGCCTGAGGTCTGCCACGAGTTTTGCTTCTCGCGACATGAGGCCTGACGTGAAGTATTCATTGTTGAGGCACTTCACCGGCCAAAACTCCTCCAAATGGGCGTGCTCAGACAAAAAGCCCTTGTGCAACTCCTCGACGCTGTCGAGTAATGCCTGCATCTCTTCGGGGGATGTCGAATCGGCGTCCTCCGGGATGTTAGCCTGCAACGCTTGCAGAGTTTCGAAGCGAATAACCTGCGACTGAGCCTTTATGATGAGCGGCGCCGGTATGTTCAACGGAGATGTGGACCTCGTCCTGCCGGCACGTTGAGTGGACGGCTCCGTTGGAACTTGGAGTGATGCATTTGAGCTGTGCTTGCCTGGCGAAGTCGACGAGGTGGACCTCATTTCTGAGTCAGACTTGGAGTGGTCCTTCGAGCCGTATTGCAAAGTTCAGTGCACTGTCGTTTCCTCAAAGTTCTCACTCTCAGTGCTCACTATGGCTGACGAAGAGATTAACACCTCACTTTGCACCAGCGTGCTCAACCACCTTATTCACAAACATTTGGTCCTTCGACCCATGACCCCCGACCCATGACCCCGGACCCATGACCCCGGACACATGACCCCCGACAATGAACCCGAACCCATAACCCTGGACCCATGACCCCGGACCCATGACCCCGGACCAATGACCACGGACCCGTGACCCCGGACCCATGACACCGGACCCATGACCACGGACCCATGACCCCTGACACATGACCCCTGACACATGACCCCCGACCCATGACCCCGGACCCATGACCCCGGACCCATGACCCCGGGCCCATGACCCTGGACCCGTGACCCTGGACCCGTGACCCCGGACCCGTGACCCCGGACCCATGACCGCGGACCTTTGACCCCGGACCCATGGCCCCGAACTCATGACCACGGACCCATGACCCCAGGCCCATGACCCCGGACCCACGACCCCGGACCCACGACCCCGGACCCACGACCCCGGACCCACGACCCCGGTCCCACGACCCCGGACCCACGACCCCGGACCCACGACCCCGGACCCACGACCCCGGACCCACGACCCCGGACCCACGACCCCGGACCCACGACCCCGGACCCACGACCCCGGACCCACGACCCCGGACCCACGACCCCGGACCCACGACCGCGGACCCGCGACCCCGGACCCGCGACCCCGGAGCCACGACCCCGGAGCCACGACCCCGGACCCGCGACCCCGGACCCGTGACCCTGGACCCGTGACCCCGGACCCATGACCGCGGACCTTTGACCCCGGACCCATGGCCCCGAACTCATGACCACGGACCCAAGACCCCAGACCCATGACCACGGACCCATGACCCCGGACCCGTGACACCGGACCCATGACCCCGTACCCATGACCCCAGACCCGTGACCCCAGACACGTGACCCCAGACCCGTGACCCCAGACCCGTGACCCCAGACCCGTGACCCCAACCCCGTGACCCCAGACGCGTGACCCCAGACCCGTGACCCCGGACCCGTGACCCCGGACCCGTGACCCCGGACCCCTGACCCCGGACCCCTGACCCCGGAACCCTGACCCCGGACCCCTGACCCCGGACCCCTGACCCCGGACCCCTGACCCCGGACCCCTGACCCCGGACCCCTGACCCCGGACCCCTGACCCCGGACCCCTGACCCCGGACCCCTGACCCCGGACCCCTGACCCCGGACCCCTGACCCCGGACCCCTGACCCCGGACCCCTGACCCCGGACCCCTGACCCCGGACCCCTGACCCCGGACCCCTGACCCCGGACCCCTGACCCCGGACCCCTGACCCCGGACCCCTGACCCCGGACCCCTGACCCCGGACCCCTGACCCCGGACCCCTGACCCCGGACCCCTGACCCCGGACCCCTGACCCCGGACCCCTGACCCCGGACCCCGGACCCCTGACCCCGGACCCCTGACCCCGGACCCCTGACCCCGGACCCCTGACCCCGGACCCCTGACCCCGGACCCCGGACCCCTGACCCCGGACCCCGGACCCCTGACCCCGGACCCCTGACCCCGGACCCATGACCCCGGACCCATGACCCCGGACCCATGACCCCGGACCCATGACCCCGGACCCATGACCCCGGACCCATGACCCCGGACCCATGACCCCGGACCCATGACCCCGGACCCATGACCTCGGACCCATGACCCCGGACCCATGACCCCGGACCCATGACCCCGGACCCATGACCCCGGACCCATGACCCCGGACCCATGACCCCGGACCCATGACCCCGGACCCATGACCCCGGACCCATGACCCCGGACCCATGACCCCGGACCCATGACCCCGGACCCATGACCCCGGACCCATGACCCCGGACCCATGACCCCGGACCCATGACCCCGGACCCATGACCCCGGACCCATGACCCCGGACCCATGACCCCGGACCCATGACCCCGGACCCATGACCCCGGACCCATGACCCCGGACCCATGACCCCGGACCCGCGACCCCGGAGCCGCGACCCCGGAGCCACGACCCCGGACCCGCGACCCCGGACCCATGACCCTGGACCCGTGACCCCGGACCCATGACCGCGGACCTTTGACCCCGGACCCATGGCCCCGAACTCATGACCACGGACCCATGACCCCAGACCCATGACCACGGACCCATGACCACGGACCCATGACCCCGGACCCGTGACACCGGACCCATGACCACTGACCCATGACCCCGGTCCCGCGACCCCACACCCGATCCTACATCTATCCCCACCCCTTCCTTAACCCCTCCGCTCCTTTTTTCCTTCTCCCATCCCTCTACCTTCCGAATCACCTCCACCATCCTCCTGTCCCCTTCTTCCATCCTTTTTTGCATACCTTCTCTCCTTGCCTTTTCTTCTCTCATTTCCTCCTCCCACCTTCTTCATTCCTTTCTCCATATTTCCTCTTCCCTCCCTCTCTCCTCCCTCTCCCTCCTCATTTCCTCCTCCACCCTTCTTCTCTCCTCCCTATCCACCCTCATCTCCTCCCTCATTTCCCTCATCTCTCGCATCATTTCCCTCATCATTCCTTCCAACCCTCCCATCCCTTCCTCTTTCCCTACCCTTCCCCCTTTACTCCCTCCCACCGGAGATCTCGCCGTTTTATTGCTCCTTTTAAACTCCTTCATTTGTTTATCCCCCCTCCCTCTTCCTCCTCCCTATCCTTCCTCTTTTTACCCTATACGCTTTCTACACTCCCCACACTCCCTATACTACTATCACTATCCTTCCTTCCTCTATCTACTTTTTGCCCCCTTCCTCCACCTTCCCTAACTTTTTCTTCCTCCTTCCCTCTTTCCCTCTCCCCCTTTTCATTTCCTCCACTCTTTTATCCTCTCACCCCTTGGCTTTCCTTTACTCTATTTCACCTCTACTCAATCCTCCTATTGCCCTTCACTTCTCGTACTCCTTTCACTTCGCTAGCCGTTTAAATTTCCCTCCTTTCTGTCACCTGTCCTACCTCTTCCTGTCTGCCGCAGAGCGCGCCACCTGCCTACTGTCTCTCTTCCCGCCTTACACCACGCTCGTCGTACTGCCCTAATCTCCAAATCTTTCCCTCTCACCTTCACACCTCTATTCCCAACACCGCTCTCCAGTCAAAAAGACTGGGGTCACCGGTCTTTTTGATAATGATTTAAAGTCTGCTCTGCCCAATGATTATTTAAATGGATGCAGTATATTGACTGTACAAAGGTAGCATAATAATTAGTCTTTTCATTGAAGGCTTGTATGAATGAGTTGATGAAATATTTACTGTCTCAAATTTAAGATGATAAATTTAAATTTTAAGTAAAAATGCTTAAATTTTTATATGGGACGAGAAGACCCTATAGAATTTTATAATTTATTTTTAAAATTTATATTTTTGGGATCCCAGGATCTCAGGAACCCTTTAGTTCCTGGGAACTTAAAATTTTCACTAAATTCAATAAAATATGAAGTAATTTCACCTAAATTTACTCAAATTTATTTCCTCCAACAAAAAAACTCAAAAAATCCAAAAAATCGAATTCGATTTAAAAAAATTTATTAATATTTGACTAAAAATTTTCACTAAATTCAATAAAATATGATTTAATTTCACCTAAATTTACTCAAATTTATCTCCTCCAACAAAAAACTCAACAAAATCCAAAAAAATCGAATTTGATTTAAAAAAAATTTATTAAAATTTGACTAAAAATTATCACAAAATCCAAAAAAATATGAATTAATTTCACCTAAATTTACTCAAATTTAGCTCCCCCGACAAAAAACTCATTAAAGTCCAAAAAAATCGAATTAGATTTAAAAAAAATTTATTAAAATTTGACTAAAAATTTTCACAAAAACCCAAAAAATATGAGTTAATTGCACCTAAATTTACTCAAATTTAGCTCCACCGACAAAAAAACTCATTATAGTCCAAAAAAATCGAATTTGATTTAAAATAATTTATTAAAATTTGACTATAAATTTTAACAAAATCCAAAAAAATATGAGTTAATTTCCCCTAAATTTAATCAAATTTAGGTCGTCCGGCAAAAAAACTCATAAAAAACCAAAAAAACGAATTTGATTTTAAAAAAATTTATTAAAATTTGACTAAAAATTTTCACAAAATCCAAAGGAATATGAGTTAATTTCACCTAAATTTACTCAAATTTATCTCCTCCAACAAAAAAACTCAAAAAAATCCAAAAAAATCGAATTTGATTTAAAAAAATTTAGTAAAATTTGACTAAATATTTTCACAAAATCCAAAAAAATATGATTTAATTTCACCTAAATTTACTCAAATTTAGCTCCTCCGACAAAAAACTCATTAATGTCCAAAAAAATCGAATTTGATTTAAAAAAAATTTATTGAAATTTGACTAAAAATTTTCACAAAGTCCAAAAAAATATGAGTTAATTTCACCTAAATTTACTCAAATTTAGCTCCTCCAACAAAAAAACCCAACAAAATCCAAAAAAATCGATTTTGATTTAAAAAAATTGATTAATATTTGACTAAAAATTTTCACTAAATTCAATAAAATATGATTTAATTTCACCTAGATTTACTCAAATTGATCTCCTCCAATAAAAAAACTCAACAAAATCCAAAACATCGAATTTGATTTAAAAAAATTTATTAAAATTTGACTATAAATTTTCACAAAATCCAAAAAAATATGAGTTAATTTCACCTAAATTTACTCAAATTTAGCTCCTCCAACAAAAAAACTCAACAAAATCCAAAAAAATCGATTTTGATTTAAAAAAAATGATTAATATTTGACTAAAAATTTTCACTAAATTCAATAAAATATGATTTAATTTCACCTAGATTTACTCAAATTGATCTCCTCCAATAAAAAAACTCAACAAAATCCAAAACATCGAATTTGATTTAAAAAAATTTATTAAAATTTGACTATAAATTTTCACAAAATCCAAAAAAATATGAGTTAATTTCACCTAAATTTACTCAAATTTACCTCCACCGAAAAAAACTCATTATAGTCCAAAAAAATCGAATTTGATTTAAAATAATTTATTAAAATTTGACTATAAATTTTAACAAGATCCAAAAAAATATGAGTTAATTTCACCTAAATTTACTCAAATTTATCTCCTCCAACAAAAAAACTAAACAAAATCCAAAAAAATCGAATTTGATTTAAAAAAATTTATTAAAATTTGACTATAAATTTTCACAAAATCCAAAAAAATATGAGTTAATTTCACGCAAATTTACTCAAATTTAGCTCCTCCGACAAAAAAACTCATTAAAGTCCAAAAAACTCGAATTAGATTTAAAAAAAATTTATTCAAATTTGACTAAAAATTTTCACAAAATTCAAAAAAATATGAGTTAATTTCACCTAAATTTACTCAAATTTAGCTCCACCGACAAAAAACTCAACAAAATCCAAAAAAATCGAATTTGATTTAAAAAAAATTTATTAAAATTTGACAAAAAATTTTCACAAAATCCAAAAAAATATGAGTTAATTTCACCTAAATTTACTCAAATTTAGCTCCACCGACAAAAAACCCCTTTAAGGTCCAAAAAACTCGAATTAGATTTAAAAAAAATTTATTCAAATTTGACTAAAAATTTTCACAAAATTCAAAAAAATATGAGTTAATTTCACCTAAATTTACTCAAATTTAGCTCCACCGACAAAAAACTCAACAAAATCAAAAAAAATCGAATTTGATTTAATAAAAATTTATTAAAATTTGACAAAAAATTTTCACAAATTTCAATAAAATATGATTTAATTTCACCTAAATTTACTCATATTTAGCTCCTCCGACAAAACAACTCATTAATGCCCAAAAAAATCGTATTTGATTTAAAAAATTTTATTAAAATTTGACTAAAAATTTTCACTAAATTCAATAAAATATGATTTAATTTCACCTAAATTTACTCAAATTTATCTCCTCCAAAAAAAAACTCAACAAAATCCAAAAAAATCGAATTTGATTTAAAAAAAATTATAACAATTTGACAAAAAATTTTCGCAAAATTCAATAAAATATGATTTAATTTCACATAAATTTACTCTAATTTAGCACCTCCGACAAAAAACCCCATCAAAATTCAAAAAAACGTATTTGATTTAAAAAATTTTATTAAAATTTGACTAAAAATTTTCATAAACTCCAAAGGAATATGAGTTAATTTCACCTAAATTTACTCAAATTTAGCTCCACCGACAAAAGCTCATTAAAGTCCAAAAAAATCGAATTTGATTTAAAAAAAATTTATTAAAATTTGACTAAAAATTTTCACAAAATCCAAAAAAATATGAGTTAATTTCACCTAAATTTACTCAAATTTACCTCCACCGAAAAAAACTCATTATAGTCCAAAAAAATCGAATTTGATTTAAAATAATTTATTAAAATTTGACTATAAATTTTAACAAAATCCAAAAAAATATGAGTTAATTTCACCTAAATTTACTCAAATTTATCTCCTCCAACAAAAAAACTCAACAAAATCCAAAAAAATCGAATTTGATTTAAAAAATTTTATTAAAATTAGACTAAAAATTTTCACTAAATTCAATAAAATATGATTTAATTTCACCTAAATTTACTCAAATTTGCCTCCTCCAAAAAAAAACTCAACAAAATCCAAAAAATCGAATTTGATTTAAAAAAATTTATTAAAATTTTACTAAATATTTTCACAAAATCCAAAAAAATATGTGTCAATTTCCCCTAAATTTAATCAAATTTATCTGCTCGAACAAAAAAACTCAACAAAATCCAAAAAACTCGAATTAGATTTAAAAAAATTTATTACAATTTGACTAAAAATTTTCACAAAATCCAAAAAAATATGAGTTAATTTCACCTAAATTTACTCAAATTTATCTCCTCCGACAAAAAAACTCACTAATGTCCAAAAAATCGAATTAGATTTAAAAAAAAATTTATTAAAATCTGACTAAAAATTTTCACAAAATCCAAAAAAATATGAGTTCATTTCACCTAAATTTACTCAAATTTAGCTCCTCCGACAAAAAAAACTCATTAAAGTCCAAAAAACTCGAATTAGATTTAAAAAAAATTTATTCAAATTTGACTTAAATTTTCACAAAATTCAAAAAAATATGAGTTAATTTCACCTAAATTTACTCAAATTTAGCTCCACCGACAAAAAACTCAACAAAATCCAAAAAAATCGAATTTGATTTAAAAAAAATTTATTAAAATTTGACAAAAAATTTTCACAAATTTCAATAAAATATTATTTAATTTCACCTAAATTTACTCAAATTTAGCTTCACCGACAAAAACCCTCAAAAAATCCAAAAAAATCGAATTTGATTTAAAAAAAATTTATTAAAATTTGACAAAAAATTTTCACAAATTTCAATAAAATATGATTTAATTTCACCTAAATTTACTCATATTTAGCTCCTCCTACAAAAAAACTCATTAATGCCCAAAAAAAATCGTATTTGATTTAAAAAATTTTATTAAAATTTGGCTAAAAATTTTCACTAAATTCAATAAAATATGATTTAATTTCACCTAAATTTACTCAAATTTATCTCCTCCAACAAAAAAACTCAACAAAATCCAAAAAAATCGAATTTGATTTAAAAAAATTTATAACAATTTGACAAAAAATTTTCGCAAAATTCAATAAAATATGATTTAATTTCACATAAATTTACTCTAATTTAGCACCTCCGACAAATCCCCATCAAAATTCAAAAAAACGTATTTGATTTAAAAAATTTTATTAAAATTAGACTAAAATTTTCACTGAATTTAATAAAATATGATTTAATTTCACCTAAATTTACTCAAATTTGCCTCCTCCAACAAAAAAACTCAACAAAATCCAAAAAATCGAATTTGATTTAAAAAAATTTATTAAAATTTTACTAAATATTTTCACAAAATCCAAAAAAATATGTGTTAATTTCCCCTAAATTTATTCAAATTTAGCTCCTCCGCCAAAAAAACTCATCAAAATCCAAAAAATCGAATTTGATTTAAAAAAATTTATTAAAATTTGACTAAAAATTTTCACAAAATCCAAAAAAATATGAGTTAATTTCATCTAAATTTACTCATATTTAGCTCCTCCGACAAAAAACTCATTAATGTCCAAAAAAATCGTATTTGATTTAAAAAATTTTATTAAAATTTGACAAAAAATTTTCACTAAATTCAATAAAATATGATTTAATTTCACCTAAATTTACTCAAATTTATCTCCTGCAACAAAGAAACTCAACAAAATCCAAAAAAATCTATTTTGATTTAAAAAAATTGATTAATATTTGACTAAAAATTTTCACTAAATTCAATAAAATATGATTTAATTTCACCTAGATTTACTCAAATTGATCTCGTCCAATAAAAAAACTCAACAAAATCCAAAAAAATCGAATTTGATTTAAAAAAATTTATTAAAATTTGACTATAAATTTTCACAAAATCCAAAAAAATATGAGTTAATTTCACGTAAATTTACTCAAATTTAGCTCCTCCGACAAAAAAACTCATTAAAGTCCAAAAAACTCGAATTAGATTTAAAAAAAATTTATTCAAATTTGACTAAAAATTTTCACAAAATTCAAAAAAATATGAGTTAATTTCACCTAAATTTACTCAAATTTAGCTCCACCGACAAAAAACTCAACAAAATCCAAAAAAATCGAATTTGATTTAAAAAAAATTTATTAAAATTTGACAAAAAATTTTCACAAATTTCAATAAAATATGATTTAATTTCACCTAAATTTACTCATATTTAGCTCCTCCGACAAAAAAACTCATTAATGCCTAAAAAAATCGTATTTGATTTTAAAAATTTTATTAAAATTTGACTAAAAATTTTCACTAAATTCAATAAAATATGATTTATTTTCACCTAAATTTACTCAAATTTATCTCCTCCAACAAAAAAACTCAACAAATTCCAAAAAAATCGAATTTGATTTAAAAAAATTTATAACAATTTGACAAAAAATTTTCGCAAAATTCAATAAAATATGATTTAATTTCACATAAATTTACTCTAATTTAGCACCCCCGACAAAAAACCCCATCAAAATTCAAAAAAACGTATTTGATTTAATAAATTTTATTAAAATTAGACTAAAAATTTTCACTAAATTCAATAAAATATGATTTCATTTCAACTAAATTTACTCAAATTTGCCTCCTCCAACAAAAAAAACTCAACAAAATCCAAAAAATCGAATTTGATTTAAAAAAATTTATTAAAATTTTACTAAATATTTTCACAAAATCCAAAAAAATATGTGTTAATTTCCCCTAAATTTATTCAAATTTATCTCCTCCAACAAAAAAACTCAACAAAATCCAAAAAAATCGAATTTGATTTAAAAAAATTTATTAAAATTTGACTATAAATTTTCACAAAATCCAAAAAAATATGAGTTAATTTCACGTAAATTTACTCAAATTTAGCTCCTCCGACAAAAAATCTCATTAAAGTCCAAAAAACTCGAATTAGATTTAAAAAAAATTTATTCAAATTTGACTAAAAATTTTCACAAAATTCAAAAAAATATGAGTTAATTTCACCTAAATTTACTCAAATTTAGCTCCACCGACAAAAAACTCAACAAAATCCAAAAAAATCGAATTTGATTTAAAAAAAA
Organism: Andrena hattorfiana; assembly: GCA_944738655.2. Taxonomy (NCBI): domain Eukaryota; kingdom Metazoa; phylum Arthropoda; class Insecta; order Hymenoptera; family Andrenidae; genus Andrena; species Andrena hattorfiana. The sequence continues at coordinate 14,433,494 of OX122895.1, forward strand.
TTTATTAAAATTTGACAAAAAATTTTCACAAATTTCAATAAAATATGATTTAATTTCACCTAAATTTACTCATATTTAGCTCCTCCGACAAAAAAACTCATTAATGCCCAAAAAAATCGTATTTGATTTTAAAAATTTTATTAAAATTTGACTAAAAATTTTCACTAAATTCAATAAAATATGATTTATTTTCACCTAAATTTACTCAAATTTATCTCCTCCAACAAAAAAACTCAACAAATTCCAAAAAAAATCGAATTTGATTTAAAAAAATTTATAACAATTTGACAAAAAATTTTCGCAAAATTCAATAAAATATGATTTAATTTCACATAAATTTACTCTAATTTAGCACCCCCGACAAAAAACCCCATCAAAATTCAAAAAAACGTATTTGATTTAATAAATTTTATTAAAATTAGACTAAAAATTTTCACTAAATTCAATAAAATATGATTTCATTTCAACTAAATTTACTCAAATTTGCCTCCTCCAACAAAAAAACTCATTAAAGTCCAAAAAACTCGAATTAGATTTAAAAAAAATTTATTAAAATTTGACTAAAAATTTTCACAAAATTCAAAAAAATATGAGTTAATTTCACCTAAATTTACTCAAATTTAGCTCCACCGACAAAAAACTCAACAAAATCCAAAAAAATCGAATTTGATTTAAAAAAAATTTATTAAAATTTGACAAAAAAATTTTCACTAAATTCAATAAAATATGATTTAATTTCACCTAAATTTACTC